>CAUYTI010077949.1:0-17259 GCA_963575145.1 Galago senegalensis
TTTTTTTTTTTTTTTGAGACAGAGCCTCAAGCTGTCCCCCTGGGTAGAGTGCCATGGCATCATGCTCACAGCAACCTCCAACTCCTGGGCTCAAGCGAGTCTCTTGCCTCCGCCTCCCAAGTAGCTGGGACCACAGGCGCCCGCCACAACGCCCGGCTATTTTTTGTTTGCAGCCATCATTGTTGTTTGGTGGGTCCGGGCTGGGGATTCGAACCCGCCACCTTAGGTGTACGTGGCTGGCGCCTTAGCCGGTTGAGCTATAGGCACCGAGCCTCAGTTAGTTTTTAGTTCATGTGACTTGGTTAAATTTTTGGTAAATGTGAACTAAAATAAAATCTTAAGTCCCCCATCCCGCCCAGTGGCTGACTGATTGGATCCCCTCACCCTTGGCCAAGGGAATCCCTAAAACTGAGTTGCTACTCATGAAAAGGAAAACTCTTTCATCATGCTCCCCTCCCCCTTTTCAGAGATGTCCTTGGTGACTCATTAGCAGGCCTAAGGCTCCGGAGACACACCTGCAGGTCCTCAATATACACAACAAACCACCCAAGTCTGGGTATATATCTTGTAGTTTGTCTTTGAGAGCCTAACTCTTTCAGCCAGTTGTCAACCAAAGACTCTTTACACCTATCTATAACGTGTACCCCCACAACCTTTGAGATATTCCACCTTTTGGGGCCAAATCAATGTTCACCTTTCACATGCTGATTTATAACTTTACCTCTTATATATGTAATTCCCGTCTTATGTATAAACTGTAACCCCATCACGTAGAGTCCACTTGCTCAAGTCTTTCTGGGTGTGGCTCCAGGCCATGGTCCTCAAACGTGGCTCAGAATAAACCTCTTTAAATTGTTTTACAGAATATGGCATGTTTTCTATTGATGTAAATAATCCAGTTTTTACAACTGTTGGGAAAATAAAAATAGGAGATGTCTTTAAAATTTTGCATTGAATGTAATGCAGACACACATTTTTGCCTGGGTTTGCTGTCAGACAGGTTTGTGTTCTTAAGATCATAAAACTATAAATCCTATCTAAAAGAAGAAAGCACAGTAAAATGAATTGCTGAATTGCTTGCTGTATATCAGTCATGCAAAAAAAAATAGGAGATTGTAAAGGGGATGTGAAAATCTTTTTTTTTTTTTTTTTGAGACAGTCTCACTCTGTCAGCCTGGGTAGAGTGCTGTGACGTCATAGCCTGCAGCAATCTCTTGGGCTCAAGTGATCCTCTTGCCTGTTTTTCATTTTTAGTAGAGATGGGGGGGGGTCTCACTCCTGCTCAGGCTGGTCTTGAACTCATCAGCTTAAGCAATCCCCCTACATAAGCCTCCCCAAGTGTTAGGATTACAGATGTGAGCCACCCCGTGAGCCTTGGATGTGAAAAATCTTATGTGATCAAAACTGAATGAGACTGGAGAGATTCATCTACAAGGGTTTATTAAAAATGTATTCTAATACAGATAGCGCCTGTGGCTCAGTGAGTAGGGCACTGGCCCCATATACCAAGGGTGGCAGGTTTGAACCCAGCTCCAGCCAAATTGCAACAACAACAACAACAACAACAACAAAAATAGCTGGGCATTGTGGTGGGTGCCTGTAGTCTCAGCTACTTGGGAGGCTGAGGCAAGAGAATCACTTGAGTCCAAGAGTTTGAGGTTGCTGTGAGCTGTGATGCCACAGCACTCTACCCAGGGTGACAGCTTGAGACTTTGTCTCAAAAAAAATAAGAGGCTCGGTGCCTATAGCTCAAGTGGCTAAGGCACCAACTACACACACCAGAGCTGGCCGTTCGAATCCATCCCAGGCCTGCCAAAAACAACCACCATAACTACAACCAAGAAATAGCTGGGCATTGCAGCAGGCACCTATAGTCCCAGCTACTTGGGAGGCTGAGGCAAGAGAATTGCTTAAGCCCAAGAGTTGGAGGTTGCTGTGAGTGATGACAGCACAGCACTCTACCCAGGGCGACAGCTTAAGGCTCTGTCTCAAGAAAAAAAAAAGAGTTTTGGTCACAACTACGTAATCTTCTGTATTTACCTTTGAAATATTTTACCATCACTTTGATTAAGTAGATAATTGAGATAATATTTTACCAACTGTTTTAAATATTTTGGCTTTTCTTTTTTTTGAGACAAGAGTCTCTAAGACATTTTTTAATCTACCTGGTGGGTAATTTTAGAAATATCCCTAACACAACTGTTTGTTCCTTTCCTAGAGTCATGCTTCTAGACTCACTTGTCTCTCTCCCTGTTTTAATCTAGCCCAGCTATGGGATGCTGGGTAATAGAGCCATTACCCACCCTGAACAGAGACGGCCCCTGCAGCTGCCGACCCTCCTCTTTGCATCTGGATAACTATGCCGGGTACTGTAGAGATGCAGTCACAGAGAATGGGTAGAGTTCTCATCTAGCTCATTCTTTGATGCATTTCATTTTAGTTGCTTTGGTTCCTGGGGACCCTGGCTTGCAGCCCATTCCAAACTCTCGGTATTACCCTCCTGGCAGTCATAACAGGGGTCCGTGGGTGCTGTATTCTCTCAAAAGTCTCTTACGTGTTTACATGTAGCCATTCATTAAATGTCAAATGGTCTCTGTTTGGCTGGAATGACAGATGATAACCTATGAGCGACGTATTGAACTGGAAACCCAGAGTGATGGCAGATGAGAGCACTGCTGATACCTGGAGAGGTGGGAGCCTGACCCAAAGTGGGGAGTTGTTAGCCAACACTAGGCCCCACAGGCCAAAGATCAAGCCCACCTGGAGTCACTCCCACTAAACGCCACCTCATCAAACCGAAGCTGTAGGGAAGCTTGAGGGAAGCAAAGAGATCTCGTAATAAATAGAGCAGGGTTTTTATTCTCCTCCTGAAAACCGCAGATTCCAATCTACCTGAGTCAGTGTAATAAGGAAGTCCCTGCTGCTTTTATCCTTACAAAAGGTAACCTGATGTGAACCAGCTCTTCTCTGTTGTTCTGTCTCCTTGTCCCCACCTTCCAGAAGCCACTGTTGTGCCACTGCCCAGTGGGAGGTCTCATTCTACTTTACACAAGGGAGGCTGCCCCAGCTCATGACCCTCAAGTAAGAGCCAGTAAGATTCGTAACTAAATTTGTTGTTTCGTCTTTTGGTAGAAGCGAGGCAGTGGCTATCAATTCTAAATTGAGCGCAGGTCAACCTTGCCTGGGGCCATTTCTCCTCTTGGCCATTGTGACCACCCTGTCACCTGGACTCCAGCAGTAACTGGTGTCCTGGGTCCAAACCTCTCCCTCCTCAACGCACAAATTTAATCATCACTCCACACTCGGCACTGATGGCACTTTGGGTGCCATCACTTTCCTCCTGTGGCTCTCCTGTCCCTGCTGTACTTCCCCCATCTGACTCAGTCACTCTCCCTGGGCTTGGTCCTGGCACTGTGCCAAGGGCCCAGCGGTCCCAAGGTCCCAACTCTAGGGCCCAGTCTGCCCCATTCCCATAAACTATCTTTGGCTGGCCCGTCTCAGCTTGCTATCTTCCACCCTCACAGATCTCTTTCGAGGGGCCTGACTCCACCATTCCCTGACAGTTACTCCCGTCAGGGCAGTCTCACTCCTGGTCTTCATTTGGATATCTGTGCCCTGCTTTGCAGTGAGAATCTGCAGGAGTTAATACAAGGATTCTGCAGGCTGGGTTTGGATCTACCCTCTTCATGGGTGACCTTGAACCGTTACCTCAGATTCCTCATCTTTTATGTAAGATGCTGTGAGCACCACATACATCAGTATTTGTCACCGGTGTAGGCCAGAGCCTGGCAGGGAGTGGGCTCCATGTAAGCAGGTGTGTGCTGTGACTGCAATGAGTGTCCCCCACCCCGTCCTGCTGGCTCTGTTCAGCAGGGCTGGGTCTGTACAGCTTACCGTGGCACAGTCCGGTGTCTGGTGCTCAGTGAGTCCTCAGTGAGGACACGATGAGTGTGTACCTGCTTCAGGGTGGGAATCTGAGCCTCTTAAGTAGACACCAAGTAAATGACAACTCAGCTGATATGTGTTTTGGTCTTTCCTTCCCAAGGATCAAACAGAGACGCCCAGTCTAAGAGAAAAACTGAGCAGCTATAGTTATCCATGTAGGAAGTTTCCCAGGTGGCCTAAGGTCCAGGAGAAACAGGGTTTTCTCATGCGTTTGAGCTGACAGCAGATGGGAGGAGAACAAGGTAGTCCCTTTCTAGATCTTTGGTGCCAGTTGTCAGAGAGACACCTGTGTGTTTTTGCCAACATCCTGCATCAGTATTAGGAAGAGCTGCCATGCAGGTGAGGGCCAAGGTCAGTTGGCGCAGTTCCCTGGGGCGGCCTGTCCAGGTGGCCTGGGCTTGGTGCTGGAGAGCTGCTAATAGAGAGGGCTGGTTTGGAAGTTCATTCTGAGTTATTGTTTGTAAATAAAGGATCTGATGCACTGATCTCTGTCCACATCTATCTGCACACACACACATGCACGGCTTTACAAATGAAAATGCGTCTTGGCAGATTTTCAAGCAGTAGAACCCTCTAGACCAGTGATTCTCAACTTTCCTAATGCTCTGGGGCCTTTTAATACAGTTCCTGTGGGTTGTGATCACCAGGCTGAGAACCACTGCTTTAGACTGTGATCTCTTAGAAGACTTTGAGACAGCCAGCCCAAGGGCTGTGGGCTTCCCAGACACACATTAACACCCCCAGTAGTGTGCCTGGCAGCTACAGGTACCACTCAGATGATGGTTGCTAGGCCCTAGGGCCTGGAGTCAGAGAGCTGGGCCACTGCCTCCACACCCCTCCTTTCCTGGTTCATTACTGAAAGTCACCAAAACTGCTGATGGGTGGGCTGATGCAGAGAGTGTGGCACCTGTGGGTCTGGGGAGACTTATTTCCTCTGTGGCCAAGAACATGCTTCCCACACAGGTGCCAACCTGCCAGTCTGGCCAGCATCACAGCTAGAAAAACCACCCAGAGCACAGGTGTGTGCAGTTTCAAATGCCAAGAGCGAGGTCTGCTTATCCTTAAAGAAACAATGTCTAGTTCAATTCCACATTCAGGGAGAGCCTACTCTGTGCAGGGCCAGTGTTCAGACTGTGATCTGGCTGTTCCATCTCTGTCAACCGAGCACACTATGCAGGGTGTCTGACAAGGCAGGTCTGTCCCTGCACCCCCCTTCTGGGGCACAAGAGCTGGGTGAACAGGCAGGCGGGGAAGGAGGAAGGGCACAGCGCCAGCACCACCTCCTCCTCCCTGACCCTCCTTGAGACGTAGGAAGAACAGGTCTGTCCCTTCAGGGAGTAGGCAGGCCTGTTTCCTTTCTGTTCTTAAACTTTCTCCAGAAATACCCTTTTCTGATTGGGCTCCAAGATTCACAGATACAGAAAATGAGGGTGGCACCTGTGGCTCAGTGGGTAGGGCGCCAGCTCCATATACCGAGAGTGGCGAGTTCGAACCCAGCCTCGGCCAAACTACAACAACAAAAAAAATAGCAAGGTGCCTGTAGTCCCCTTGGCTTGGGAGGCTGAGCCAAGAGAATCACCTAAGCCCAGGAGTTGGAGGTTGCTGGGAGCTGTGACACCAGGGCACTCGACTGAGGGTGATAAAGTGAGACTCTGTCTCTAAAAAAAAAAAAAAAAAGATACAGAAAATGAAACATTAAAGTGTTTTATTAAAAGGCCTGAATATTGCTACTCCACAGAGTGGAATAAAAAGTTACGGGGGGATAAGTTTTGGTTCAACACCTGGAAGCCCTTTCTAGCAATCAGAGGGATAGTGGATCAAAGCTGTTGCAGGGGCAGGTTCCTGTCCCTGTCCCCAGAGACAGGCGCAGAGGCTGAATGCTGACCCCATTCATGGGTGTATGGGGAAGGACTCATTATACTACACTCTACTTCTGTATATGTTTAAAAATGTTCAAAGTAGAAATTAAAAAAAAAGTTTCCTAAACTTTGCTTCACTATATAGTTTTGAAAATTAAAGTGAAATTGTAAATTATGTGGCGATTCTCTTTTGAATTACATCAATTTGGTTAAGTCTAAACATACAGCCTGTAGCATATCATAGCACTTCATAGGCGGCAGTCCCCAAGTTCCAAACATCCGACTTCTATACCACTTGAACTTAACAAATTGGGGCTATTACATGTAATAGGTAAATGTACCAATTCCAGATTACACACAGATTCAACTTAAGAACAAAGGACCCATCTGGTTCATAACCATTCTGCATCATAGAGGTGTCCAACCTGCAGCCTGCGGGCTGCATGCTTATTTTGTAAGGACTTTTTTTGCTTGTCTGTGGTTGTTGGATATCACAAAAAATATGCACGGACTTTTTTTGTTTTTTGCTAATCAGCTTTCATTAGTGTTTATTTTTTTGAGAGAGAGTCTCATTTTGTCACCCTGGATAGAGTGCCATGGCATTACAGCTCACAACAATCTCGAACTGTTGGGATCCTCTTGTCAAGATCCTTTGGCCTCAGCCTCCCAAGCAGCTGGGAATATAGGCGCCCGCCACAATGCCCGGCTATTTTTAGTGACAGAGTCTCCCTCTTTCTCAGGCTTGTCTCAAACACCTGAGTTCAGGTGATCCACCTGCCTGGGCCTCCCAGAGAGCTAGGACTACAGGTGTGAGCCACCCCTATGCCCAGCCCCAGTATTTGTTTATTTAATGTGTGGCCCAAGATAACTCTTCTTCCAATGTGTGGCAGAGAAAAAAAAGGGTTGGACAACTCTGCCATCAGATGCAAGGTGCACTTTGGAATGCTTTGGCTGGAAGTATTAGAAAACTCAGCTATCAAAGATTTATGTAAGTCTCAGGCCATCCAGAGCTGGGGCAGCAGCTCAGCAGAGTCATCTGAGACGCAGGCAAGCCCTTCCTCTTTATTACCTTAGCATGTGGCTGTTGTCTTATAATCATAAAACAGCTGCTTCAGCTCCAGCCATCCCACCAATACTCAAGGTAGAGAGAAAAGAGGCCATATTTGTCTCTTTTAGAAGAGAAAGGGAAAAGCTCCTTTAGACAAATTTCTTAAGACTCATGGGCCAGAACTGTGTCACATGCCTTCTGCACGAGCTGTGATGGAGACTTTTCTAGTCTCTTCAGTTGAAAAAGACAAGAAAGGGGTTGGAGATGAATAGGTTTTATGTTAGATGACCAACGATGTCTGACATGTATCTGATAATCAGTCTGGTTCTTTTAGCATAAGGCTTAATGCTGCCTTAGAAACTCAGTTATAAATTCTTTCTCTAAACTTTATTTTTTTTGAGACAGAGTTTTAATATGTCGCCCTCAGTAGAGTGCTGTACTGTCATAGCTCACAGCAACCTCAAACTCTTAGTCTTTAGTGATTCCCTTGCTTCAGCCTCCCAAGTAGTTGGGACTACAGGTGCCTGCAACAACATCCAGCTATTTTTTTGTTGCAGTTGTCATTGTTGTTTAGCAGGCCTGGGCCAGGTTCAAACCCACCTGCCTCAGTGTATATGGCTGGTGCCCGGAGTCTCTAAACTTTAATAATAATATATGTATGGTGTTATTATTAAAATATACTTTTTACTTATTTTTTGAGACAGAGTCTCACTTTGTTACCCTTGGTAGAGTGCCATGGGTGTCATACTGTGTCATAGCTCACAGCAACCTCCAACTATTAGGCTCAAACAATTCTCTTGTCTCAGCCTCCTGAGTAGCTGGGACTACAAGTACCTGCCACAATGCCTAACTATTGCTCAGGCTGGTCTTGAACTTGTGAGCTCAGGGCAATCCACATGCCTTGGCCTCCCAGAGTGCTGGGATTACAGGTGTGAGCTACCATGCCCAGCCTACAACACACTTTTTTGCTTTCATTTTTTCCATATCTCATTTATTTCCTCCCCAGGGCAATCCTGGTGAATAACATTCAGAAATTATTTCTGATTTGCTCAGAACACTGACGCTCTGATAGGACTTACAAGACCCTAGGTCTCCGAACTTCTCACCCAGTGTTTTTCTGTTGTTACACTGCCTCTCTGATTTCATATTTTATAACTTGAGAGAACTTGTTTTTCTACTGGATTGCTCATGAATTCAGCCGACTGAGATTTTCCTCATTTCCTGACTAACACACAGATCACTGTTTTTTTCAACATAGTTCTAGAAACAGGAGAGCAGCTCACTGGTAGGTTTCTGCAGGAAGTCAGTGAAATAAGTATTACAGCAGATCAAGCTATGCAACTGTTTCAGCCACAAAACCAAACATGAATCCAAGTAGAATGTAACAGAAATGAGAGTGAAGAATCTGCCACAGTTAAGTGAGCTTGAATAAAGGGAAGAGGGAGCCCAGCATGGGGATGGGTCCCAGCAGCTCAGGAGGCCAAGGCAGGAGGATTGCTTGAGCCCAGGAATTAGAGATTATTGTGAGCTATGATTGTGCCACTGCACTCTAGCCTAAGTGACAGAGACCTTGCCTCTTAAAAAATAAAAGGAGGCTGTTGTCCAGGATGGCTGGCTCACAGCCATCTTATGAGTCCTCCAGCTTCCCAAGGCACCCCTTGTTAAAAAAGGCATTCTGTTTAATTTGATTCTCAATGAGGACGTGGCTTTATATTATAAAAAAGGTCCCATGGTTTGCGTTTTTAAGCTAACTTATACATTACAGATCTGTGACATGTGGGCAGGAGGCCTCCATGCCCAGCTCGGTCCTGCGCCGTGGGCAGCAGCTGGCATCCAGGCTGGTGGGCTTCCCGCCCTCCCAGTGCCACCGCCTGCACGTGCTTATTCAGACAGTGACGCTGGCTTGGCAGCCAGACTTTCCTCACCCTCCATCGGAAGTTGGCTCATCATTAGTTAAATAAGCTTTCTGTGTTTTAGTGGGGAGCTGTGTGTAGGGACCTCTGCACAACTCCCTGAGGTTCCGTATCCTGTTCAATCTCTGTGCCACTTCCCAAAACTCTTGGTACAGAAATCAAAAGCTGCTCTCTGAGCCCAACAGGGCCGCCAGCACCCTATTTACAGGGTGACTTTTCTCGCCTTCCGCTCCCCTCTCAGCTACTTGCCATTTCTCCCTTCCCTGAGCCAAGGGGATGAGGGGGTGGTACATTGGCTGTCACCTGCCAGACTTGTTCTGTGCAAAAAAGAGCCTCTGGATGCCCTCGGGGACGGTGGCCTAGGTTTACACACTGTATCTTGCTCAGACAGCTGACCTGAGGAATCAATCCACCTGAAACAGAGCTGAGGGGAAATGTCATACCCCCTTCACGGCACTCCTTCAGAAAAGGGAGAGAGAAGCAGGAATTCCAAGAAAAACAAAACAGGATGTGGTTGAAATCTGGTTGGGTTTGGAAATTGACCTTGTCTTTAAAGCAGCAGCATTTGGTTTGAGTCACCCAGACCTTTAAGAATCTGATGAAAGGTACAAATCCTTTTCCCAGAAAAACTGTCAACTATCGCATGAATAATTTTTTTTTTTTTTTTTTTTTTGAGACAGAGCCTCAAGCTGTCCCCCTGGGTAGAGTGCTGTAGCATTACAGCTCACAGCAACCTCCAACTCCTGGGCTCAAGCGAGTCTCCTGCCTCCGCCTCCCAAGTAGCTGGGACTACAGGCGCCCGCCACAATGCCCAGCTATTTTTTTGGTTGCAGCCGTCATTGTTGTTTGGCAGGCCCGGGCTGGGGATTCGAACCCGCCACCTTAGGTGTATGTGCCTGGCGCCTTAGCCGGTTGAGCTATAGGCGCCGAGCCGAGAATTACTATTTTAGAAGAAAGTTGGTATCAAAAGTACTTCTAAAGGTGGCTGGGAAAGATATCTTAACTACAAAGACATTTCCAAGAACATCAGGGAATGCAGAGCGAATGCTGCGTAAATGAAGAGCAGCAAGATCACTTCAATTCACAGAGAGTCCACCTGCTCTTGTTCTAGCTGTAAAGCTATTACGTATGCTAATCAACCTGTCAATCTCTGTCGTGGGTGTCCAGGGAAGAATGATCCCTTCAAAATTACAATTGATTGATCCCTCTGGAAGTGATTTTTTTTTTTTTGAGACAGAGTCTTATTAGGCCACCCTCGGTAGAGTGCTGTGCTGTCACAGCTCATAGCAACCTCAAATTCTTGGGCTTAAGCGACTCTCTTGCCTCAGCCTCCCAAGTAGCTGGGACTAAGGCACCCTCCATAATGCCTGGCTATTTGCTATTTGTTGTTGTTATTTTTTTAGAGACAGAGTCTCACTTTATTGCTCTTGGTAGAGTGTCATGGCGTCACAGTTCACAGCAACCTCCAACTCCTGGGCTCAGGCGATTCTCTTGCCTCAGCCTCCCGAATAGCTGGGACTACAGGCACCCACCACAACACCTGGCTATTTTTTTGTTGCAGTTTGGCCGGGGCTGGGTTTGAACCCGCCACCCTCGGTATATGGGGCCTGGTGCCCTACTCACTGAGGGGTGTCGCCCGCTATTTGCTATTTTTAGAGACAATGTCTTGCTCTGACTCAGGCTTAGTCTCCAACTCGTGAGCTTAGGCAATGCACCTGCCTTAGCCTCCCAAAGTGCTGGGATTACATGCGTAATCCACTGCATTGGCCCCAACTAAGTGATTTAAACAACAAAATAATTCAATCTCACAAGATGATTTGTTTGCTTTTGTAAATTTTTGTTTTGCTTCCTCCTGTTCATTTCAGGGTGGACAGTTTTGCAGATGGTACCCTGTCAGACCCTCTTGCTTTTTTTTTTTTTTTTTAGAGACCGAGTCTCACTTTGTTGCCCTGGGTAAAGTGCCATGGCGTCACAGCTCACAGCAACCTCCAGGTCTTAGGCTTAGGTGATTCTCTTGCCTCAGCCTTCTGAGTAGCTAGGACTACAGGTGCCCACCACAACACCTGGCTAATTTTTATTGCAATTTGGCCGGGGCCTGGTTTGAACCCGCCACCCTCGGTATATGGGGCTGGCGCCCTACTCACTGAGCCACAGGCACTGCTGGACCCTCCTGTTTCATTAAGTCAACACATTTTCAGGGGCAGGGTGGGCACATACTCTTGCTCAGTAAAGAAATAGGGACTATACCAGTCAGTAGGTGGGACAGCTGTTGCTGCCTGACAAACAAATCCAAGTCCCTGTGGCTCAACAGAGTAGGAGTTCACTTCTTGCTTTTGCAAATTCAAGAGCCAAGATACAAGCAGCAACTCAGGCCATCTCTCCCCTTGCTGGCTCAGCCTTCTAAGCTGCTTCAACTCTTCTGTCCATTATGTCAGCACTTAGTCCCACTGTGGCCATGGGAAGGAAGAGAAGAGCTGGAGAGTGACATGCACGTGGCTCCTGGCTACATTTCCTTGGTCAAGGTGAGGCACATAGTGATGCCTAACTTTATAGAGGGGGAGAAACGTGATCCACTGGTGGGTGCAGAAGATGATGAGAACCACGTGATAAGACGTAGTGTCTACTACAGAGATCACTGACGCATGCTTGAAAATGAAAACAAATGCCAAAAACAAATGTTCTCTTACCTGTTAACGGGGAATGATCCCCACCTTAGATTTTAAAAATAGACGAAGGGTTTTCTACTTCTAGCCATGATGAAGTAACAGAGCCCAGTTTGCCTCCTCCCACCCCTGCCAACCTGGCAGCATTCTTAAGAGGAAATCAGACATCATACGTGAAAATATTTGCAGATATAAGACATCAGGAAGTACAGGACTCTGACCATTGGGAGAACATGGAAGGGGAAATACGTAAGGTGAGCCCACGAGAGCTCCTAACTCCCCCGGTGATTAGGATGTCCAGGACTGGTAATACTGAATTCAGTATTAATTCATGTCAGAAGCCATGTGTTTGGGGGAAAATTCATTACCTGGATCATTTTCAGCAGCTAGAATAAAAAGCAAGAAACCAAAAGGGAAAAAAAAAAATCACACAAAACCGCCAAAAAGTGTTTTGAAAAAGTGCTTTGAGAATTTACTGTACAGTTTTTTAAAACAATTTATTTATACGTTGGCTCCTACATGCTCTTACATTTGTGTAAAACATTTATACATATTCTTTACAATTTGTACATATATTAAATGGCTGCATCATAAACACTGTTCTATGGGATTTTATGAAAGAAAAATCAAGTGGGGACAATTACTTGTGAAACATTAATGAAAACCCATGATCTTGAAGAATAAGATGTTCCCAGATCCACGTCCATCTGATTTCCTCATCTACTCATTTTTTGGTTTCATTTTATTTATGCTGGCCCAGACGTTCCATTTTCTATATTATTATTAGGTCAGAAAAACGAAAGCAGCAGGAGATAACGTGTAAGGCAGCTGCGGAAGGTGAAGGTTCCCGTCGGCAGGAGCGAGACAGTGTGTCTGAGTGCTGGGGTTTAGAGCGGACAGCGTGTCAAGACCGTTATTTCTGAAGTGCTGGTGCTCAGGGAAGTTCCGTCTGAAGTTCAGGGAACAGGAGGAGCAGCATTCTGTACTTGGTCTTCAGCACAGGAGCCCAGGGACTCTGCACATGCTCAGACTGTCGCCACTCTCACCCTTCCCAGCCCCTGAACTTTCCATTGGTTGGAGGAGGAGGTGCCGGACTGTGCTTTTTAATCCTATTGACCCCCACTGGCCTGCTGGCCTCCAGTCCCTACAAGCCCAGTCAAGTGGGTGCCACGCTGTCATTAGCACTTGTTACGTCTGACAACAGCTGGAAAACACAGAGGGGAGGGGTCCCAGCCCAGAGGGGGCCGCCTTAGCTCCCCCCTGGAGCACTCCTGTGCGGAGCACAGCTACTCATCCCTGGGAGCACGGCCACAGAGTTTTTTTAAAAGCCTCCCAACTTTTCTGACTTATTCCTTCTGGCACAAAACATACCTGATCCATGATTAGGAAGGAAGTGCCAAGAGAGAGCACGGGTCCTCACCAAGGGGGATACCCAGAAATGACCCTGCTCATTTGCCAAGCGGCATCCCTGAGGGGATGTGTGACAGCCCACCTGCCACAGACCATGAGGGCGCCAGCAGCCCAGGAACCCCTACTTCCTGCCTCCTGAAACCTAAGCACTCGAGTCATACTGTGTCAGTGGAAGGTACACAGACCTCCCTACAGGGATAGGAACCCCGAGGACTGAAAGGAGTTATAAAAATATACAAACATATATATTTTTTATTCTGGCATATTTCATATTTTTAAGAAAGCAATTAGTAATTACTTATCTGACATTGGGTAAGAACTTGAAGATTGTAGGTAACTTATAAATTACAATTCTATGTAAAATATCAGTGGGGAAAACCCTGAATTTTTCATTCAAAATTCTGACAGCTTTAAGTACTTTCCAAAAATAGAGACAATTTCCATTGGTTTAAATAATGGATGTGGAAAAGAACAAAAGAAGACCATCCCTAAATTAATGGATGCATTGAGGCTGGTTAATAAAATAAATGCAGTTTTCCACAACTCTTTCTTTTTGGTTTTCCTTCTTTCCTTTTTTTTCCTTTGTGATAATAGCAGGGAAAGTCCATTTCGAATTGCATTGCCCCAAGTCAGAAAGAAGCACTTCAGGTTTCCTTCATGTTCCGCTGTGTCCTACATAACTGGAAAGCGACCGAGGGCCTGCCTCAGCTTCTCTGCAATCTGTCGAAAAAGAAAGAAAGTGGAGATGTTACCCCCTGCTATGACTTCATAGTATCCTATTATTTATAATTCTTAGGAGTTACACATCAACATCAAATTCTCTAACTGGTCTATCTGGCTCAACTCTGCCTCCCCACCGCTGCTGGGGAGCGCTGCTTCAGCCACCACAGCGGTCCTGGCGTCCCCCAGCCTAGCTGGTGTCCACAGCACGCCCCTCTGCCAGGCAGCACTACAGACTCAGCGTTTCCTCAGTGGTTCTGCTGGGCCAGCCGTTCGTGCTTCCTCAAAGCCCCTTTCTTTCTCAGATGAGTATGAACCCTGAAGATTCCCAGGAGATCACCCTCCCTGATACACCTGGCTCTGCTGTCACACAGTGTGACCATGGCATGCGCCTTTGCTGTGAAGATGAGACACTGTGATTCCACCATGTGCCTCTGGTTCCCTCAGGAGACCACATGTTCCTGGAGGCACAAATGTGCCACTCATCCCTCTATTCCAGGATGAAAATGACCCCCAACCATATTCATTGCTACTTCATGTGACATGAGCAACTGTATTAAAAGGTCGTAGCATTAGGGAGGTTGAGAACCACTGGTCTATACCAAACACTGGGAGCAATCTGTTACTATGTAATAGATATGCAACAAATGTTTGCTCTACAGACCAAGGTGCAAGTTTTAGTAACTCAGGGGTTACTTGGCCATAAAGCTATGTTAGATCTGAAACCTGGCAATGTTATATCAGCCACTTTTATTCGTGCAAAGACAGTGATGAAATACATGGTTTTCAATTGCAAATTCACAATGTCATTAATAATTACACCACACTTGGACTTGAAAATTATTTAACAAATCAACATTACCAGAATTTCAACAATTGCCCTTGCATCATCTTTTCAGAGACCAGTATAATCTGCTATACTCTAATACATGATGACAGGCAATGACACAGTGGCACCGATGTATGAAAAAGTGTTTAAGGAACACAGGCGCCGTGTGCTGTGGGGGGACACTGCATAAGTGAGTCCTCTCCCTAAGCCAGTCTCCCAAACCAGCCATTTCCAACACATGACTCACAAATGCGCCCTGTGCACATCAAGCTCAGCTCCCCTTCAAGGATATGGGAGACAGGGTCTTGGGCAGTGCCCAGCCCAAAGATGCCATATGCGGGGATGTGAGTCCCAGGCTGGCCTGCCATCACCCCTGAATACGCAGGAGCTGGCACCCCCAACAGAGGGAACTCAGTAAGAAACAAGGCAACAGGCAGCCGGTTGTGAAGCGACAGCCCCGGCTGGCAGACGTCTGCGTCCCTATCTATGGCTGTCAGGCCTCTACACACTCTGGTAAACAACAAAATTGCTATGGAGAGGGATGAAAAATTCTGTTTCTGTTATTATTATCTGAGTGAAAATATTTAAGGTTTTGCTTTTTTGTTTTCCTCTGAGATTCTTTTGGTACACTGTGAAAACCACGCTCAGGAAAAACAAGGGCTGCTTTGGGTTTCTGTGGGGTGCCAGGCTCCTTCCCCAGCTGAGAGGACTGCACGGTGGTGACCTCATCTCATTCAGCACTGTCCCTTGTGCCTGGAGGCACAGAGAGGCTGTGAGGCAGGGGAAACAGCCCCACAATGAGGACTTCTTAGTGCCCCACAACTAGCACCCGACATTTCTTCTTCAATAGGAAACCCTTTTTTAACTTAGTATCACTCAAAAAGGAAAAGGAAGACAGAATTAAAAGATTAAAAAACAAATCTTATTCAAAGTGTAATTTCCTTTGGTGTGTTACTTGGGATTAAAGAACACAAGCAGACTGACTTGACTCTGCTGAAGTAATCTACTGGAAATCGTCCTCTCTGGCACCGACTCACCGTCTCATAAAACTGCACCTGCTGCTCCAGGTACAGGCGGATGACGCTGTTGTAGTCGTAGATCCGGTTGCTGTGAAAGTGATTCATCTCAGCTACAACCCAAACCGAGACATCAGTCAGTTTTCCCTCCTGACAGCACCTGGTCTCCCTGCCCAGTCACGATTAATCATCAACCAGACCCAGCCTGCTGGTGGCTTCTGTAAGTGCCAGTTCTTGGCAATTCACTTTCTCAAAAGGCTGGAGAGACAAGCTGAACAGTTAGGGCAAACACCACTTTCCAGCCAATGCACAATTCTCACTGATTTGCATATTAAATACTCTAAAGGCCAATACAGATAAATCACCCCAATGCGGATTACTCTAACAGAACTGACTAAACAGGAAACAGATCTGGCCACGTTCTCTCTGCAGATGATTGCCATGCAAAGCTCCAAGTGAGTCTGGCTGGACCCTCAGGCCCCGGGGATCTGTGCTGCTCCCTCCTGCAGGGGAGGTGGGTGAGCTCCAGTAGGGACCCTTCTCTAGTAAGGGGGTGTTGCTGCCCGTGTTCAACCTCTCACCAGGCAGGAGGATTTGGCGCTGGGGATTATATCCTTATATCTGTGCTGAACACACAGATACCTCATTTCTGTCTCCCCAACCCTGCCCCCCAACTCTGGGGACGCCTCCTTCACCAACTCTCCCAGTGCCTCCTTTCCCGCACACGTCAGGCCTGGGAGGCCAGTTGCTGTCCCAGATGTCCACAGCAGCTAACTGTTCTAGACTCAGTTACCTGAAGTTGTACCAAGCTTATTTACAATTTGGATCACCTTAGACACAAATCCGAAACCAAATTCTGTTTCAAATACTTCAAAACTTGCATTTAACAAGGTCTCCATGTGTTTTGCACTAGCTGCTTTAGCTCTGGGTCCCTTCCACACAAGCATCTCCTCCCATGAGTTCCCAGGGCTGAAGGTTGCCCCTAGGAGAAGGCTGCAAACACGCTTCACTCTCTTCTCCCTGAAACCATGTGTTCTTTAGGGCCTCAGAACCCCAGGCCATGAAGGGGACGGCCTTCTAGTTGTGCTCTGGGACTATCATCTGCCCTCCATCTCCCTCTCTACTTAACCCTTCACTTGATGAATGACTGTTTGCCCTCCCTTGAAACCTTTCAATAGCCTTATAATGCCCACATCAAGCCTAGACTCTTCTGTGTGGCTTTCAAGTTCTTCCACAATCATCAAGATTGATTTCCCGATAACCTAAAAGTCTGTTCTGTTCTTCCAGGCCCACAACATAATCTGGCATTATGATTTCATGTGCTTTGTCCACACAGACAGCCTCCCACCCACTCCCACACAGGAAAAACCCACTTACTGCTCCCATCTGCTCAAAAACACGCAGATCTATACAAGTTTGACTTTTTACTGTCAAAAGACAGTCAAACTATGCTGAAAATGATACACCAAACCCCTTCACATTCCACAGTCCACTCACGTATAGACTGCTAAAAGCTGAACTTTACAGCATTATGTGTTAAGGATTATGAAAGGAATCTTCAGTGTCTCTCAAATAAAATATACAGGTTTAATCAAGCTGTCACTCATAGGGTTATTGAGAAATGTTTGAAAAATTAAATATTGATAAATTACAGCTTTTCATTGACACTGGGATCCTGCAAACAACGGGACTTACGAAGGCTTTTAGAACCAGCTCTTCTTTTTTTTTTTTTTTTTTTTTTGAGACAGAGCCTCAAGCTATCCCCCTGGGTAGAGTGCCGTGGCATTACAGCTCACAGCAACCTCCAACTCCTGGGCTCAAGCGAGTCTCTTGCCTCCGCCTCCCAAGTAGCTGGG
>CAUYTI010077951.1:0-11358 GCA_963575145.1 Galago senegalensis
TGTGGTCCCAGCTACTTGGGAGGCTGAGGCAGGAGACTCGCTAGAGCCCAGGAGTTGGAGGTTGCTGTGAGCTGTAATGCCACGGCACTCTACCCAGGGGGACAGCTTGAGGCTCTGTCTCAAAAAAAAAAAAAAAAAAGACCTTGTGTAAGTGATTTTCTGCCCTTTGAGTCCCCTTTAATAGAGCTGATTATTAAGTATTGGAAATTACAGAATTTTGGAGAGCAAGTAACACCAAGGGAAATAAATATGGCTGTGATGTGGAATTGGGATTTCATATACTCTCATTTCTTTCCCTTAGAATCAGCAAACCGTTTACAGATGATTCTGAATGAGATTCAGCCACGTGATACTAATGATTACTTCAGCCAAGCCAAAGTATTGAAAGAATGTGATAGCTTTGATCTCGAGGCCTTGAATTTCAGTGCATCAAAAATTGATATTTCTGCAGAAATCAAAGGTAACATTTATATAAAATTGGTATTATAATCAGTGTTAAGTAACATGAACAGAATGCTGGTCTTATCTAGTAAATTAGAGGTTATAGATCTGGGCAGAACATTTGAAGAAAATAATGTGTTTTTTTTTTAAATTTGGTTTTGGGAATAATTTGGTTTTAGAAATGAATTTCTAAGTTTTTTTTTTTTTTTTTTACCAGAGAAACCTGGGTGCAGTGGCTCATGTTTGTAATTCTAGTGCTCTGGGAGACCAAGGCAGGAGAGGCCCGGAGTTCATGGCTGCAGTAAGCTGTGATTGTGCCCCTGCATCCAGCCAGTGTAGGATATAATGTGTACAATAAATATCCTTTGAATACTAAAACCTACCTTGACAGCCCAAATGGTAGAGGAGCAATGATACACGATAAACCTGGGTTTGGGCAGCTTTCAGTTCCTTCCAACATAGAATTCATTGTCTGCTGTGGGAGTTCTTGAAGTCAAGCAGCCCTTTAAAGGAAATAAACCTTACTGTTTAGTAAAATGAGAGCTACTTTATTGTACCAAGCTTCTAGGATTTGAGTTCTTATAGTTAGTTTTATCATTAGTTGTTGAATTTTCTGTAACGCTGTAAGAAGTCATCAGAAGCACTAATTTCTTAGTGATTTATTACGTATTCTACATTCTCCACTAGATGGGGGTAGTGTCTTGGGAAAAAGTCTATGAGCTTTTGTTTTTTAGATTAAATAAAATAACATGTGTATGGTAATAGTTTGGAAGTAAATATGAATTAAAAACAAATTAAAGTCCTCCTCTATTTCCCCTCAAGTCCATTTCTTCTCTCTTCAATGTACAGTATACTTTTAATACCTATTCTGTATATTTATGTATACTTACCCTTTTAGTTTAGTGTTTTTTTTTTTAAATACAAAGGGGATTATACCATAAATATCATTTTGTTGACTTGCTTTTCAACTTAATAGTTTGTTTTAGATTTCTTAAAAAATATCTGTACTAAAGTACTCCTAAAACTGAAATAAGAGAGTAAGTAAGGGAATTATATCTTAATGACCATGAAATTTAAAGATAATTGGAAATAATATTTGGTTTCCGTTGATGTTAAAAGTTCATTACTACTTCTTTGCTGATATAACTGCCATCTTTACCAAAACAAATAAGTATATTTTTTACTGTTATCTATATAATACTTTATGGATGACAGGCAGAGTTTGTCTCTAATTTTCAAAGATCAGACTTAAATTTTGAAACAAAAATTGTGTTTTATTTTTAAATTTATTTAGAAAAAATAAATTAAAAAAATACTTAGCATGATTCCTCCTCATAACACATGCTTGACAAATGTTAGCTTTTTTCTCTTGAATAAATATAACATATGACAAATTGGCTTGTTCAAGCAGATTATTCTTGGGAAAATTATGAATAAGCTTGTTCTAAGAAACCTGGGATATGAGTAATCAAGAGTGTCTAATGTTGGCTCGGCACCTGTGGCTCAAGTGACTAAGGCGCCAGCCACGTACACCCAAGGTGGCGGGTTCGAATCCCTAGCCCGGACCCGCCAAACAACAATGACGGCTGCAACCAAAAAAATAGCCGGGCGTTGTGGTGGGCGCCTGTGGTCCCAGCTACTTGGGAGGCGGAGGCAGGAGACTCGCTTGAGCCCAGGAGTTGGAGGTTGCTGTGAGCTGTAATGCCATGACACTCTACCCAGGGGGACAGCTTGAGCCTCCGTCTCAAAAAAAAAAAAAAAAGAGTGTCTAATGTTATAACAGTTTCTTTTTTTTTTTTTAAAGGTAAAGAAGGAAAAACATGTGATGTAACTGCTCAGATGGTGCTGGTATGTTGTTGGAGAAGTATGAAGGAAGTTGCTTTGCTCTTAGGCACACTGTGCCAGCTCCTACCCATGCAGTCTGTGCCAGAAGCCTCTGATGGATTATTAACAGTGGAGCAGGTAATGTAGATGTTTATTCCACCAGGTATAATTTTTAGTTGAGGCATAAATCACAGGCTTTCATTTATAACCCAACTTTAAAAAAAATTTTTAAATTTTTCTTGAATAAAATACTGCAGATGCCAACTGAAGAAAGTGTAAGGTAATCTAGAGTGTTAGACCTTGCAGTACATTTCAAAATTGTGGCAGTTTTAGAAATGTTTTTATTTTTCTAAAGTATAAAACTAACTGTGGATTTATCTTTTAACTGTGGTATTACATTAACTTTTAATTTTCCATTTAACATATATAAACTTAAATTTTAACTGAACTTGTCTATTTAGTAAAACTCCACAAATCTCTTACATTTTACAAAGGAAGAGAAGTAACATATTGGTTGATCATGGATCTCATGTTTCCCACTACATCGATAATAAAGTTGTAGTCACTTTGGTTTTTTTGGCTGGCTTTTATTTTAAGACCACAAAGTTAGTTCACCATCTGGGACTGTTCAAGTGACTTGAGTGCAGTGTTTACAAGAAATTAGCTTACCACAAGCATTTCAATTTGGAAATATTTTAGATTTATTAGATTTCTGTTTTTAATTGATTCCTTCTTCCTCTCCATATGGTTTTAACGAATCCATTCCCCACCATTTTCCAGCAAAGATATATAACATGTACTTTCATTTTTAACCTTTTTTCAATTAAAGATAACTTTTTCCCTAAGGTGTTGCAATATTCAAGAACAAAACAAATATTGTAGTATGCTAATGTGGAGTATTTCTGTAATAACCACATGACTAGTTCCATGGAAATAATGCTAATTTTTTTTCTCACACTGTGTGGTTCATGTGCTTGCATCTGGTTAACAGCTGGGCTTGTGATGTTGCAAGTCTCTGAGATGAAGAAAGGCAGAGGCGAACAGTACGCTTCAGGCTTCATCATGTTCCTTATTCTCTTCCAAATCAAATAGGCGTTAGTGTCCTAGAGTTACTTGCAGTCATTGCTGGTCACTGCCCATAGTGCCAATGCCAACATCTTTGCTGAGGAATCCAGCTATGATTAATGATTACTTCACTGATATTCACCATCTCACTAAGAAGTAAACATGTGCTAAGGTCCTTTGACTTCTCAACTTCTCTTTCCAAGGACAAGTTAAAACATTTAGTTTCTTGGGTTTGTTGGATAATGTCTAAAAAACAAATTACAGGGAACATTTTACTTTTATTGTAACTGAGAAAGATCTAAAACCTTCCTGTGAAAATCACTTTGTGCCTTTTTATACAGCACCAAAATCTTATGAATTTAATTTATGTGGGATGACCATGTTAAAATAGGGAATTAATATTAGATAAGAGATTTTAATAAAACAAACAACAATGATAACAAAAAGACAGGCTCTTTATACATATCAACTGAAGAATTCTTCCAATGACTACTTGGATGTAAAATAGAATCCTCTGGACATTTCCCTGGTTAAAAAAAATTAAAACAGAAAGAATCCTAACCATTTTCTCTATAAAACATTAGTTTCCATTCTAATGAGGTGCAGTCATTTTTCCATGTCGCCATTCACCTGGTAACCTCATATGCGTAGATGTGAGAAGAAACTAACGGCTGAGGGATAAAGAATGTATGTGATTACGGTGTTCTAACATGGGAACCTTGCTCTCTGTGGAAAATCTTAGATTAGATTGTGACTAAAGAAATGCCATGGTTTAGTCACATTTATTCAATGAAAACTCAAAGTCATCAAGAAATGAGTGTTAATTGGCTGGGTGCAGTGGCTCACGCCTGTAATCCTGGCATTCTGGGAAGCCGAGGTGGGTGGACGGCATGAGCTCACAAGTTCAAGATCAGCCTGAGCCAGAGTGAGACCCCTAACACTTATTCTTTTTTTTTTTTTTGAGATGGAGCCTCAAGCTATCCCCCTGGGTAGAGTGCCATGGCATCACGCTCACAGCAACCTCCAATTCCTGGGCTCAAGCGAGCTCCTGCCTCAGCCTCCCAAGTAGCTGGGATTACAGGCGCCCACCACAACGCCTGGCCATTTTTTGGTTGCAGCCATCATTGTTGTTTGGCGGGCCCAGGCTGGGGATTCGAACCCGCCACCTTAGGTGTATTTGGCTGGCGCCTTAGCCGCTTGAGCCACAGGCGCCGAGCCTCCATTCCTGTTTTCAAATGTGTGACCCTTTTGTACCCTAGGTTATTTTTGGTTTTGTTTTCAATTTAGTATTATAAGAGCATTTTCTCTGATTGCCTTTTAGAATAATCTCTTTTAATATCAAAAACACCACAACAACCAACAAAAACTTAAGGAAATATTTTAAATATAAATTATAATGAAAAAATTTATATATCCAGAAAAAATTAATATATTTAGATCTCTTTAATATCCACAAGGAAAGGACGTATAAAATGTATAAAACTGTACCTAACAGTTTATTCACAAAAGAATAAATACAACTGGCTAGTAAATATATGAAAAGCTGTTTCTCGTGACTAATAATCAAAGAAACAAATGAAAATCAGGTATTATTCCTTATCTACTAGTTTCTCAAATACAAACAGATTGGCTGGTGATGGGGGGACAGATACTCTTGTATAGTATTGATAACCTTTCTAAGAAGGGATAGAAGTATGCACCCACAATTTTGTAAAAGAGCTTGACCCAGCAATTCTACCTTTAGAAACTCATCCTAAGAAAATAATCAGAAATAACATAAAACCTGGTCTCTGTAGTCAGACAGGCCTGGATTCACATCCTCATTTGGCCCCTTTGTAGCTATGTAGCTGTGACTTATACTAGAGCCTCAGTTCCTATCTCTGTAAAATGGGACAATAATGGTTCCAACTCCAGGGCTACTAGGAGGATTGCACAAGAGAATAGTGGAGGTTGGTGTCACCACAGGGTACAGCCCTGAGATGGGAGCGGAGGGAGGGTAGGTTCTCCTAACAATTCCCCCACTGCAGGGGCCTGGGTGTGGACAATAAGCCAGAGCTGCAGCGCGTCCTGGAGCACCGCCGGCGGAACCAGCTCATCAAGAAGAAGAAGGAAGAGCTGGAGGCCAAGAGGCTGCAGTGCCCCTTTGAGCAAGAGCTGCTGAGACGACAGCAGAGGTTGAATGAGGTGAGCAGAAGGCACCCATCCTTGCCCTACCTTCCAAGGCTGTTGTTTCCTGGCCCAGGGAGGAGCTCTGTGTGTGGCCATGAAAGGGAAGAGTCAGCAGAATGAGCACTGGACCAAGAGTCCACCAGTGGCCTGAGGCCTTGCTCTACCATTCACTCTACTGTGTGACTGTGGGCCAGTGGCTTTCCCTCTCTGCACCTCAGCTTCATTATTGGCCCAATGTACCTCATGCTGGTTCTGGTTTCATTCATAACTGTCCTGCCAGCCATCTGGCAGTCTCACTTTAGAGGTGAGGAGCCTGAGGCCCAGATGAGGTGAGCAGTTTGAACCAGGCTTCAAAAGAAGAGCTCATGCTCTGTCCCCCAGGTGCCAGGCTGCTGGCAAAGCTGGTCCCTAGGTTGGTTCTGCTTCCTTACTAAGAGGATCCTTGGTCCAAACTCCTCATGGGTCTGAGAGTGGGGATGCCCTAGCCCCACTCACTTCACACCTTTGCCTCTCTCCTCCAGCTGGAAAAACCACCAGAAAAGGAAGAGGACCACGCCCCAGAGTTTATTAAAGTCAGAGAAAACCTGCGGAGAATCACCACGCTGAGCAGTGAAGAGAGGGCACTGTAGGGTTGGCTGCTGCCATCCCCACCACATAGCCCACCTGCCGGACACCCTCCTCCAGCCCTGGCAGCCCTGGGCCTCAGCCTTGGGGCATATGTGACATTCCCACCTGTTCCCATAAAAATGTGTTACCCAAGAGGCCCTGGCTCTCCTAGGGAGGCTGCGCCTTAGTGCCTAGGCTTTTCCTTCTGAGCACCCAGTCCTCCTGCTCCAAGAAGAAGCCACTCCAGGGAAACCCTGCACCAAGGCACCCTTCCCTGGTGGGGATTCTTTTCTGGCAGAACTGGGAAGAAGGGGCAGGTGGAACTGGGAAGTAGAGGCAGGCAGCCCTCTAGCTGGACAAACTCTCCCTCCTGCTCAAGGCTCCCCACCAGGAACCTTGAGGCCCCACAGGACCCTGCGTCTGGGAGCAGCCCAGCTCTCAGGTGTCAAAGAAGTCTCTCCCTCTCCTCCCTCACCTCCTATTCTACCTGCAGCCAGCAGAGTTTAACTTCAAGAACACTTGCCTCAAAAGCCCCTAAGTAGAGGTGGGGGGTTGGCAGGCCCTCCCCCCAGCAAGACCCGATAGGAAGGGTACTGAGGACTTGTCAGGATTTGCCAGGCTTCCCCCGATGCCTGAGCTTTGCTTTTTCCTTCTGCGAAGCCCTCCCTGTCTGGGCCTTGTAACCACACCTAGCCAGGCAGCATTCCTGTACCCAGAAGTCTGTAGCAGTGTTTCACAAACTACTGTGCACACAAAGTATGGGGGACCTTGCTAACATACAGCTTCTGATTCAGTAGATCTAGGGTGAGGAGGGAGAGCTTGCATTTCTAACAAGGCTTGTGCTGTGAGCAGCAGGGCTGGAGCAGCCAGGGATGGTAAGTATTGGAAATACCATCTCTGAAGCCATCATTGCCCCCCAGCTCCTGTTGATCTTTGCCCTGAGTGTTCCCATCTCACAGACACATGGTCCCATCCCTTCTCTGCAGCCCCAAGCACCCTTCATTCAATTTTCACCCCACCCCCAGGGACTTTAATCCAGGATGTCTGTGGCCTAGCAAGTTGTGTTGATTATGTGATTTTGTTGTTTTTACCAGAGATGTACAAAATTGCCAATCTGCATTTCTCACCAGTGTGACCACACTGTTAATGATGCAATTTAGCCAAAAGGAAAAAAAAATGTTAACCTTTTCCTACAGCCTTAGGGATTAGAAATATATAATGATTTCTAGTAGGCATCTGAAAATGTAAACAGTGGTTTGAAAACCCCACTGCCACCTATAAGGACTGGCCCTTAAGAATCAGCACTTCCAGCCTCTGCTGCCTGAGGCCCACCCCCTCCCTGGGCCAGTGCGGATGACTTCATTCATGTTTCTTCCTCAAAAAGCCCTTCCTGAATCGGCACCATAGCACAGTGGTTACAGCGCCAGCCACATGCACCAATTTTGGCGGGTTTGAACCCCGCCCGGGGCAGCTAAACAATAATGATAACTGCAACAAAAAAAATAGCCAGATGTTGTGGCGGCCACCTGTATAGTCCCAGCTACTTGGGAGGCTGAGGCAAGAGAATCGCTTAAGCCCAAGAGTTTCAGGTTGCTGTGAGCTGTGATGCTAACAAACTCAACTGAGGGCAACATAGTGAGACTGGGTCTCAAAAAAAAAAAAAAAAACTCTTCCTACGAGACCCCCAAATATGTTAACCTTTTGCTCCTATCCCATTTGTAAAGCTTTAGAGAATAAACCAGGCCTGTTTGTTTCCCCCTAAAGATTAAAATCCCACCCTCTGATTTGGTGTGATAGCAGTGATATAAAAGCATCTCCTTTCAGTCTCCACACTGCCAGAAAGATCTGCCACTGGGCCACTCTTTGATCCCTGGAAGTAAAGGTGGCACTGACAGAGAAAAGGAATTGTCTTGGTCTGACCCCTAACCAGGTGGTTTGGATGCCTGAAGATGCCGTCCTTTTCTGTGGTGTGAGAAGGGTGTGAATGTAGATAGTCGGCCTGTCTGTGTGTGTATGGGTCAAGCTCTAAATGGCTCCTGATGTGACTGTCTTGGCAAGAATGTGGTAGTGTTGTTTTAAATGTCTGCCAGACTAGGGGTGTGCTAAAGATACATGATCCCTAAAACAAAGATCACCAGTGCCCCAAAGAAGTAGCCATCAGGGGTCCAGGTGTTGTTCAGCATGGGAAGAGAAGCAAGACAAGAATGTCTCTGAGTAGGACCCTCCAAGGGAATGTTGGGGTTTCCCCCAGTGGTCCCCAGAGGTTCTCCATGGAGGCGACAGGTCATGGAGATGAAGCCCCAGAGTGGGGGACTTCCAACACCATGTCATCCAGGGATGCCCTGGCAGATACCCTTGCTTCACTCCCCAGCGGTGTCCCAGCTCCATCTCTCTAACCTCTTCCCACCGTGGAGGCCATAGTCAAGATTCTCACTGTTCTGCCTCCTGTCTAGCTTGGGATGACCAGGTAGCTAATGAAATGGAAGAGGAAGTCTACAGAGGCTTCTTGGAAAATTGATGATTTTCTGATAAAAGACATCAACATGGCTCAGACCTCTCTACCCGTCCTTTCTTCCTGCCTTGATTGAAGGTATGATGCCTGGAGCTATAGCAGCCTGTCTTCCTATTATGAGATAAAGGCTGAGAGAATCAGAGACATTGACCCTATCATTATCTGATCAAGCCACTGCCAGCAGCCTTCCTTCTCCAGAATTCCTGTAAATAAAAATAAATCCCTCTTTATTTAAGCCATTGTTGGTCAGTCTCTGTTACTTGCAACCAAAAGCACTCCTACTGACAGAGGCCAGGACTGCTTTCCCAGAACTACCTGCAGGCCATGCTAAAAATCCAGATTTCTTTTTCTCATCAGAAGCCTATTGGATCAGGATCCCCTGCTGCAGTCCCTGAAATTTGTTTTTCTACACCTTCCACAGATAGCCTAATCTGAGAACTAGTCCTGGGGACCTACTAATGCACATATTGTTCAATAAATATTTGTTGAGTGCCTGCTGTGGTTGCCAGAATGCATGAGGCATGCTGGGGACACAGTGGGGAGTGCGGAACAGATACAGTGCCTACCCTTCACCTGGAACTTCCCATGCCACCCCCTAACCGTCCTCCCTGCTGTAGCCCTTTCTCAGCAGGGAAGCCAAAAATGATCCCGTTAAAATCCAAGGCAAGCAGATCTTGTCACTCTGCACAGAACCCTCCCCTGGCTCTCAGTGGGTTCCTTGCTGCCATCTAGAGGCCCCTTTGTGTTCAGCTGTCTCTTAACCTCTAACCTTGGCCCAACACTCTTCCCCTCACTCAGACAGCCCCAGCCAGCCTGGCCTCCTGAATGCCCAGACACCGCTTGCCTCAGGGCCTCTCCACTTGCTAGTCGCCCAGCCAGAAGTGTTCTTCCCTCAGAGAGCCACCCAGCACACGCCCTCCCTTTCTTCAGATCTTTCTTCATCATCCTAAATGACCCCCCTCTTGGCCACTCCATCTATTAATAGAATCTCAGCATCTACACTCTTCCTATCCCTGACTTCCCAGCCTTATTTTTCTTCCTTACCATTTATCACCATTACACATATTGTGTTTTTATTTATCCCGCGTGTGTCTCCTGATGATAATGGCAGAGACTTATTTATTGCAGCATCCCTAGTGCATAGGGCCCACAGAAAGCAATCAATGTCTGTTGAATGAATGAACAACAAGCCCCTCACAGCTTGCAATCCACTCAGCCTCCACCCAGAGTCAGCCCATAGCCCTTACCTGCCTCTTCCTCCACAGTTCCCACCCTGACCCAGAGATCTCAGTTGGACCCAGAAGCCCTCCTCTGGCCTCTTGGACTTCCACCACTGGCATTGTGCCTGCAGGCCCCACATTGGAGCTGTGTGGCTCCTGCATACCACAGGGATGTTCAGAGTCAGAGCATCCCTGAAGGCAGAAGTCAGGCCATCACCCAGTCCTAGGGACCTTGGAGAAGGACCTACCCTGAGCAGGGGACCAAGACAGCAATGCCTGTTCCTTCTGAGGGCACACTCTCTCTCATGTACCAGATGACAAGCCCTCTTTTGGCTTAGAAGAACTTCCCCTTCAACGGCAAAGCAGCCCTGAACACAAACCCTGCAAGAGAAGGCAGACCGTAAAGGAGAAGGACACTCCCTCCCTGGCTGTCTAGTATGTGTGCCGGTGGAGTCCTCAGAACCCAGTAGATTTTGCAGGGCTTCCTTGCCACACTTGACACCCTACTAACTCCAGGCCCCAGGAGGGCAAGGTCCCTGTCAAATTCTACTCATTGTTAGCTCTAGTCCCAGCCCAGTACCCTGAAAACTGGTGTTCAAAAAAATTGTGAATTGATGCCAATAATGATCACTATATTTGATCACTGTAATGTCACCACCCATAATAATCGTTGTCATCCTCCCCACTCTGCAGATGAAGAAACTCGGGTAAGTTAAAGGACTTGCCAGAAAACATAAAACAATGCCCACCAAGAAATGGAATTCACATCGAAAGCCATCTGTCTACAAAGACAAAGTTATTTCTGCTACAGCCAGGTCTTTTTTTTTTCTTTTTTCTTTTTTTATTAAATGATCACTGTGCACATTAATGTAATCATGGGGTACAATGTGCTTGTTTTATATATAACTTGAAATATTTTCATCAAACTGGTTAGCATAGTCTTCATGGCATTTTCTTAGTTATTGTGTTAAGACATTTATATTCTATACCTAGTAAGTTTCGCATGTACCCTTGTAAGATGCACCATAGGTGTGGTCCCACCAATTACCCTCCTTCCACCCATCCTCCCCCCTCCCCTCCCTTTCCCCTTTCCCCATATTCTTGGGCTATAATTGGGTTATAGCTTTCATATGAAAGCTAGAAATTAGTTTCATAGTAGGGCTGTGTACATTGGATACTTTTTCTTCCATTCTTCAGATACTTTGCTAAGAAGAATATGTTCCAGCTCCATCCATGTAAACATGTAAGAGGTAAAGTCTCCATCTTTCTTTAAGGCTGCATGATACTCCATGGTGTACATATACCACAATTTATTGATCCATTCGTGAGTTGATGGGCACTTGGGCTTCTTCCATGACTTAGCAATTATGAATTGGGCTGCAATAAACATTCTGATACAAATATCTTTGTTATAATGTGATTTTTGGTCTTCTGGATATATACCTAGTAGAGGAATTGTACAATCGAATGGCAGCTCTATTTCTAGTTCTCTAAGTGTTCTCCAAACTTCTTTCCAAAAGG
>CAUYTI010077953.1:0-39720 GCA_963575145.1 Galago senegalensis
TAAAAGTATACCTACCTGCAATTTGATCCTGCAATTCCTCTACTAGGTATATACCCAGATGATCAAAAATTATTTTACAACAAAGACATTTGCACCAGAATGTTTATTGCAGCCCAATTCATAATAGCCAAGACATGGAAACAGCCCAAGTGCCCGTCAACCCATGAATGGATTAACAAATTGTGGTATATGTACACCATGGAATACTATGCAGCCATAAAAAGATGGAGATCTCACATCTTTTATGTTTATCTGGATGGAGCTAGAACATATTCTTCTTAGCAAAGTATCTCAAGAATGGGGAAAAAAGTATCCAATGTATTCAATACTACTATGAAATCAATATATAACCACTTACACACTCATATGAATGGCAAAACATAACTATAGTCCAGAAAGTAGAAGGGAAGATGAGAGAGAGGGGAAGGGAGGGGGGACATAGGAGGAGGGAGGGCATTTGGGGGGCCCTCATCTAATGTGCATGAGGTAACGGTGCATTTTAAAACTATTAAAAAATGAGTATAATTGTGATGAATGTGTTACTTAGTTCAATGTACGCATTTCACATTGTATATCAAAGCGGTATCCTGAACCCCATAAATTCATCAATGTACAAAGTTATGATTTAATAAAAAGTAATTTAAAAAAAATTAAAAAATTAAAAATTAAAAAAAAATTAAAAAATAAAAAATTGATGGAGATATCAAATCTTTTGCAGATATACAAGTACTAAGGAAATTCACCACAACAAGACCAGCTCTACAGGAAATATACTTAGACCTATTCTCAACAATGACCACCACAATGGCCCACCAACAAAGTAAACACCCAGAAGCTAAAGGTCAAAACTTAGTTTCCACAATAGTGCAAAGGATAAAAATGCACAAAGGACTTTCACAAAATAAGATAAATAGAATTCCACCACACTTATCAATTCTCTCAATAAATGTCAATGGGCTGAATTCACCACTGAAGAGGCACAGGCCGGCTGATTGGATAAAAAAGCACAAGCCATCCATATGCTATCTCCAGGAGATACACCTAGCCTTGAAGGACAAATTAAGAGTTAAGGGATGGAAAACAGTATTTTAAGCAAATGGAAATCAGAAGAAAGGAGGAGTTGCCATCTTATTTTCACATACAAGTGGATTTAAAGCAATTAAAATTAAGAAAGACAAGGCAAAGATGGACACTTTATACTGGTCAAAGGAACAACACAATAAGAAGACATTTCAATTTTAAATATTTATGCACCCAACTTAAATGCTCCCAGATTTATGAAACTGACCTTGATGGGTCTAAGCAATATGATATCCCATAATATCATAATATCCAGGGACTTTAACGCCCCTCTGACAGAACTGGACAGATTCTCTAAAGAGAAACTAAACAAAGATACAAAGGACTTATGTGTGACCCTAAAACAAATGGGATTAATAGACACATCCAGAACAGACCATCCCAAAGCTAAAGAATATACATTTTTCTTATCAGCCCATGGTATGTACTCCAAAATCACTCACATCTTAGAATACAACCCAAACCTCAGCAAGATTAAAAGAATATAAATTATATCTTGTATCTTCTCAGATCACAAAGCAATAACAGTGGAACTCACCTCCAACAAAACCATTCATCCCCACACAAACACTTGGAAATTAAAAACCTTATGCTGAATGATAGTTGGGTTCAGGAAGAGATAAAAGAGGAAATTGTTGAATTCTTCAAACATGAAAACAATGAAGACACAAGTTACCAAAACCTGGGGGATACAGAAAAAGCAGTCTTAAGAGGGAAATTTATTGCATTAGATGCCTACATTCAAAAAACAGAGAGTGCATCCACAAACTCATGAACCATCTTATGGAATTGGAAAAAGAAGAATAATCTAATCCCAAACCCAGCAGAAGAAAAGAAATAACCAAAATTAAATCAGAGATTAATGAAATTGAAAACAAAAGAATCATTCAGAAAATTAATGAAACAAAAAGTTGGGTTTTTAAATAAATAAATAAAATCAATAAACTTTTGGCCAGATTAACTAGAAATAAAAATGTAAAATCTCTAGTAACCTCAATAAAAAAAAATGATAATGGAGAAATAACAACAGATACCTCAGAGATATAAGACATCATCTCTGAGTACTACTAGAAACTATACCCAGAAATTTGATAAAGTGAAGGAAATGGATCAACACTTGGAATCACACCCACCCTCTCCCTCATTTTAACCAAGAAGAAATAGATCTCTTGAACAGACGGATTTCAAGAACTGAAATTGCAGAAACAATAAAAAATCTCCCAACAAAAAAGTGCCCTGGTCCAAATGGTTTCATATCAGAATTCTATCAACCTTCATAGAAGAGCTTATACTCATACTGCAGAAATTATTCCAAAAAATTGAGAAGAAAAGAATCTTCCCCAATATGTTCTATGAAGCAAACATCACCCTGATACCAAAACCAGGAAAAAGACTCAACTAAAAAGGAGAACTTCAGATCAATTTCACTAATGAATATAGATGCTGAAATTCTCAACAAAATCCTATCCAATAAATGACAGCTACACATTAAAAAAAAATCATTCATCACAATCAAGTAGATTTCATCCAAGGGATGCAAGGCTGGTTTAACATATACAAGTCCATAAATATAACTCACCATATTAACAGAATCAAAAACAAAAACATATATCCTCTCAATAGATGCAGGAAAAGCATTCAATAAAATTCAGCATCCTTTTCTAATTAGAACACTTAAAAATATAGGCATAGGTGGTACATTTCTTAAACTGATCAAAGCCATCTATAACAAACCCACAGCTAATATTTACTAAATGGAATAAAACTAAAAGCTTTTCCACTTAGAACTGGAACCAGACAAGGTTGTCCTCTATCACCACTACTATTCAACATAATGCTGGAAGTTCTAGCCAACACAATCAGGCAAGAGAAGCGAATAAGGGCATCCAAATGAGGACAGAAGAGGTCAAACTCTCACTCTTTGCCTACAAAATGATAGACTCAACCACAAGACTCCTGGAAGTGATGAAAAAATACAACAATGTTTCAGGATATAAAAATCAATGCCCATAAATCAGTCTTTGTATATGGCAATAACAGCCAAGATGAAAAGCTAATCAAGGACACAATTCCCTTCACAGTAGCTTCAAAAAAATGAAATACCTAAGAAGATACATAACAAAAGAGGTAAAGGTCCTCTACAAAGAAAATTATAAAACCCTACAAAAAGAAATAGCAGAAGATATTAACAAATGGAAGAACATAGTCATGTTCATGGCTGGGAAGAATCAACATTATGAAAATCCCTATACTTATACTTCCCAAAGCAAGAATCCAATGTACTCAATTCTAATATGAAGGCAATAGATGACCGAATGCAAGGGGGGATAGGAGGAATAAAAGAAAATGGAGTGGCAATAGAACCTCCCTCCTGGGACTATTATAAGGACAAAACAATTACAGCAAATAGATAACCTTCAGAAGGGGAAAACATATTTGCATGTTATGAGTCTGACAAAGAGTTGATAAGTAGAATCTACAGAGAACTCAAATTAAGCAACAAGAAAAGAACAAACAATCCCATCTATCACTGGGCAAGAGACATGAACAGAACCTTCTCTTAAGAAGACAGACAAATGGCCAACAAACATATGAGAATATTATCATTGTCCCTAATCATTAAAGAAATGCAAATCAAAACCATCTTGAGATACCACCTAACCCCAGTGAAAACAGCCCACATCATAAAGTCCCAAAGTTGCAGATGTGGATGTCAAAAAAAGGAAACACTTCTATGCTGCTGGTGGGACTGCAAACTAATACTGCCTCTCTGGAAAGAAGTATGGAGAATCCTCAAAGAACTCAAAATGGACTTCCCATTCAATCCTGCAATCCCATTACGAGGCATCTACCTAGAAGAAAAAAAACAATCACATTCTCATAAGAACATTCACACTAGATTATTTATCATAGCTCAATTTATAATCTCCAAGATGTGGAATCAACCCAGTGGCCATCAATCCATGAATGGATTAATAAACTGTGGTATATGTAGGTCATGGAATACTATTCAGCCCTAAAAGATGGAGACTTTACATCTTTTGTATTTAACATGGATATAGTTGGAGAATATTTTCTTTAATAAAGTATCATAAGAATGGAAAAGCAAGAATCCAATGTACTCAATACTAATATGAAGCCAGTAGACAAATTAATACAAGCCCATACAAGAGAAAAACTCAATTTAATTCAAGTTGGAGGGAGAGGGAAGAGGGAAAGAGGAAGGGGGATTGGTGTGCTCCACCTAATGGCCACAACGTGAGGGTATATGGCACATCTCCTGGGTGCAGGACACATCTACAACAAGGACTTCACCTAACAAATGCAAACATTGTAACCTTATCATCTGTACCCTCATATTCATCTGAAAATAAAATACAATCCCATACTTCATGCCCACAAAAAATTATTATAAGCTGCTCAAAGAGATTCTGAAAATAGTATTCCTTAAAAACAATACTTTTAAGCAGGCAGGAATGAAGAATGCATACTAAAGTGAAATATCAAGTATATGTAAATAATTTAGAAATCTTAGAAAAGTACAATCACTGAAACTTTTAAAAACCCACTAAATAGGATAAATTCTAAATAGAAAGTAGCTGAGAACATTATTGAATTGGAAGATAGTAATAGAGAATTCACTCATCACACAAGATAGAGACACAGAAATTAAAAGATACATTTGAGGGCGGCGCCTGTGGCTCAAAGGAGTAGGGCGCCAGCCCCATGTGCTGGAGGTAGCCAGTTCAAACCCAGCCCCGGCCCAAAAAAAAGAAAAAACTGTAAAAGATACATTTGAAAAAGTCTACTTAGAGATGTTCTAACATCTATCTAACAGGGGTTATGGAAGCAGGGAATGAGGAAAATTGCAAAAAAATACATATTTGAAGAGATTATGGCTGACAAATTTCCAGAATTGATGGAAGGGTTCTTAGAGTACGCTGAGTACTGAGCAGAACAAAGAAAGATAAATCTATACCGCGAAATTGCAACAAAACTGCAGAACTTTAAAAGTAAAAAGAAAATGTTAAGAGCTCCCAGAAGGGAAAAACAGATCGCTTCTGGAGAATCAATTAGACTGATGGAAATCAGCAAAAATGAGAGCCAAGACAATGAAGTAATTAATATCTTTTAAAAGGACTGAGGATAAAAAACTGTCAAGTGGAACTTTATACCAGGTAAACTACCATTCATGAGTTTCATACCTAAGACTGAGAGGGTATACTTTCTACTGATTCTCACTTAAGTAATGACTTGGGTTTTTTGGTTTTTGTTTTTGTTTTTTAGAGACAGAGTCTCACTTTGTTGCCCTCGGTGGGGTGCTGTGGCATCACAGCTCACAGCAACCTCAAAACTCTTTGGGCCTGAGCGATTCTCTTGCCTCAGCCTCCTGAGTAGCTGGGACTACAGGCACCTGCCACAACGCCCAGCTATTTTTTTGTTGCAAATCTCATTGCTGTTTTGGATGGCTGGGGCAGAGTTTGAACCCGCCAATCCTCAGTATATGGGGCTGGCGCCCTACTCACTGAGCCATAGGCACTGCCCAGTAATGACTTGTTTTAAGGATAACTGGGATTTATTTATTTGGGTATGGTAAGACCTGCAGACACAGAAATGACTGTCTGAAGGCAGAAGTTTGTTATCCCTATGGCTCCGTACAGACACAGGAGGCAAATCACTGCCAGGCAGGGCCGCAGGGGCAAGCCCAGGGTCCGTCAGGGGGCAGAGGGAGCAAGGAGGTAGGGTGGAGGCCAGAGCCTTTTTATTATGGTTTCCACGGAAAGAAAAGGACACGGGAGGGGGAACAGGCTCAGGATTGATTCACCTGAATAAGTTCAGAAGGTTTTTAACATTACAGGGACCAGGGTTGTCCCTAGGAGTCTTGCACCCAACCCTGGGGTGATCAGGGCAGGTGGCCGAGGGTATAGTCTCTGACTTTGGTTTGCATGAGACAAGCAGGCACTCAGGGGAGCTGTCCACTATCTCTAAGAATTGGCCAGCCCTGGGAGGGGCGGTCTCTGCAGGAGCAACAAGGCCACCAAATGTCAAAGTATCAGAAAATACAGAATTAAAAATGTGATAAATACAAGACTGTATGTCAGTCCAAAGTAAAATAAAATGAGAGGGAAATTGTGGGATTCAAAATACAATGCTGAACACAGGGATGAAAAAGAACATGTCATTAGATGTAATTAAAATAATAACATAGCAATAATAAAATAATTTTTGTGTTTAAGAATATTTTTAGCTAAGAAGACTAAAATGGCAATTTTTCAATGAGTAGTTAAAATTTGCAAAGTTTCTTTGTTAAGGTTTAGAAATGACAAACAACAAATTTTTAATAAAATCATACCCTAAGAATGCACACTGAATAAATATTAACATTTATTACTTTCAGACCAGCAGAGGATAAATTGGATTATAAGAAAATTTAAAACTCTTATTCAACAAAAGATAGGATAAAGACATTGGTAAGATAAACTACAGTTTGAAATAGGATAATTATAACACATGTATCAAGGATCAGATTCCAGAATGTATAAATAACCCCTAAAATTCAATATGAAAAAAATATAACAGTTTCAACTCTATCTGTTATGCTTTATTATTTTATTATTATTATTATTTATTATGCTTTATTATTTTATCTGTTATGCTTTACCTATTATAAATAGGTAAAGCGTGTGTGTCAGGATTAGGTCAAGACGAGTTGCTGTTGGATGTCCCAATGTCTCTTCTCATATCCTCTTTACCTTTCTGTGTATTTTAAATATTTCATAATTATTTTAAGAACTAGAAAGCACCATGAATGTTACAGCAGGATCCAATACACACCCATTTGATTCCCCAGTCTTTCCCTTGATCGCCCCTCTAAAGAGCAAGTGCTCACTGCCCCATCCCAACCATAGTCCCAGCTGAGGCCGGCAGGTTGGGATGGAGGAGAAATGGAGTGTCGTGGATATGGTTCAGCCAAGCAGAGACCTTTGTCTCTATTCAGAGAAAGTCCCTTTCTTTCCACTGTTCCGAAGGAGCTGCGGATTCCTCAAGGGTGGCAGGTGTGGTCTTCCAGCAGGCTTTTGCTGGGGGATCTAGTCCCTCCCCCCTTTAGTGTGGTTTTCCCACTGAGCGTCAACCAGGAGTCTAGTGACAAAGACTTACAGGGAGTGGAAGGACAGTATTGTCATTTCTGCAGCGGGTCACCCTTTCCCCTGGCTCCTCAGGACACTCACCTCCACCCCCCAGCACCTTGGGAGATTTGGACAAGAGATGTCAATATGAGAAAATCAGGCCAGCAGTTAGGCAGAAGATGGGAAAACTGAAGTAGAAGCCAGGCCAAGGGATGTTTTAGATCCTACATTCTATAATTTTTTTCAAAGAAGTAAAGCTTCAAGGATTCAAATTTCTATAAGTTGCTCCTTAGGAGACAACCTGGGAGTCCCAGGAAAGCCAGCAACTCCAATTTAATGCCAAAAAGCATGTCAAAGCAATCAGTGTTCAACTTACACCTGCTTAGTTTTCACTGATCACCAAAAACATAACCTTTTGGAGAAATCCCAAAGGCATTTTGCTAAATGAAAAAGTCCATTTCAGTTTAGCACCCGTAGCTCAGTGATTAGGGCACTAGCCGCATAAACTAGGGCTGGCGGGTTCAAACCCAGCCAGGGCCTGCTACACCCTGACAATGACAATGACAACTACAACCAAAAAGCTGGGTGTTGTGCCAGATGCCTTTAGTCCCAGCTACTTGGGAGGCTTAGGCAAGAGAATTGCTTAATCCTAAGAGTTTGAGGTTGCTGTGAACTGTGACACCATGGCATTCTACCGAGGGCAACGTAATGAAACTCTGTCTCAAAAAAGAAAAAGTCCATTTCGGGCAGCGCCTGTGGCTCAAAGGAGTAGGGCACCAGCCCCATATGCTGGAGGTGGCGGGTTCAAACCCAGCCCCGGCCAGAAACTGCAGGAAAAAAAAAAAAAGGGACAGAGCCTGTGGCTCAAAGGAATAGGGCACTGGCCCCATATGCTGAAAGTGGAGGGTTCAAACCCAGCCCCAGCCAAAAACTGCAAAAACAAAACAAAAAGAAAAAGGAAAGAAAAAGTCCATTTTAAAAGTTGGCATAGTATTTGATTCCATTTATATAACATTTTAAAAATAATAAAATTATAGAGATGGGACAAAAGGATTAATGGTTTGCCAGAGATTAGCGACAGTGGAGGTAGCGGTGTGAGTATACATGGGCAGCACAAGGGACATCTTTGTGCTGAAGGATAGTTCTGTATCTTAAATGCAGTGGTAGTTACACAACTCAACATGTGCGAAAAAATAGCATAAAACTATACACACACATTGCACTAACGTCAATGCGTGCACTTTCATATTTATAGCTTTATATAACTATAGTTATGTAAAATGTAACCATACCAGGGAAATTGGGGGAAGGGGAAAAGGGATCTCTATACCATCTTGGCAAATTCTCATATATCTATGATTATTTTGAAATTTAAGGACAAAAATAACTGTGTATAAATGGTTAAATCTATAGACTGTTTGCAAGCTGTAAACCACAGGTCAAATCTGTCCCACCACCTGTTTTTGTATGATCTGAAATCTAAGAAAAATTTTCACATTTTTAAAAAGTTGAAAAATATTTTTTTAAAAGAATGTTTTGTGACACTTGAAAATTATGTGAAATTAAAATTTCAGCATTCACAAATAGTTTTACTGAAACACAGCTATGCACACTCATTTAAGTAGTGTCTAAGGCTACTTTTGCGTTATCTCAGCAGAGTTGAGTTCTTGCTTACTATCAACTGAATGTTCATGTCCCCTACAATTCACATGCTGAAACCTAATCCTCTGTGTGAAGGTGTGTAAAGGCAGGGCTTTACTGAGGTGATTAGGCCAGGAGGGTATAGTCCTCACGGATGATTAGTGACCTTATAAAAAAGACCCCAGAGAGTTCTCTTGCCCCTGTTGCCACATAAGGACACAGTGAGAAGACAGATGTCTATGAACCAGGAAGCAGGTCCTTCATGAGACACTGAATCTGCCAACTCCTTGATTTTGGACTTCAAACCCTCCAGAACTGTGATAAAGAAATTTCTGTTGCTTATAAGGTACCCAGTTTATGGTATGTTGTTGTAACAGAATGAAAAGACTAAGATATTGCTACTAAGATCATATGTCCTACAAAGCCTAAATTATTTATCATCTAGTTATTTATAAAAAAGTTGGCCAACCCTTGCTATAGGACATTTAGGATTTTTATTTATTTCATTATTCTTATTTATTTCATTATTCTCAACAACGTTGAAACGAAATATCATTGTACTCATCTCTATGTGCACATGTAAAACAATATCTCTAGGATAGAAACCAAGAAATGGAGATATTTAAATTTTTAATAGGTATTTCCAAGTCATCCTTCAAAGATGGTAGTTTTAGGGAACAGCTTCCTGTAATGAGAGGATTAATCTCCTGCTGATACCATTTATAAACTTTGGACAAAATATTAAAAGAACAATGTTTGAGGCACTGGAAATCAACCAAAAGTAGAGAGAAACTAATGGGATATGATTATTATAAGAAGAAAGCAAAGTGGCACAGTGCCTGTGGCTCAAGTGGCTAAGGCACCAGCCACATACACCTAAGGTGGTGGGTTCGAATCCAGCCCGGGCCCGCCAAACAACAATGACAGCTGCAACCAAAAAAATAGCCAGGCGTTGTGGCAGGTCTGTGGTCCCAGCTACTTGGGAGGCTGAGGCAGGAGACTCACTTGAGCCCAGGAGTTAGAGGTTGCTGTGAGCTGTGATGTCACAGCACTCTACCCAGGGTGACAGCTTGAGGCTCTGTCTCAAAAAAAAAAAGAAGAAAGCAAAGTGAGCCAAGTAAATGAATTCTAAAACAAGCAGAAGAAAAGTAATAAAGATAAGAACATACGTCAATGACATCAAAGATGAAAAAAATAGAGAAAATTAATAAAACTCAAAGTGAGGTCTTTGAGTCAGATCTGTCAAAAAAAAAAAAAAGAGAGAAAGAGAGAGAGAGAAGATACCAATTACCAAAATCAAGATTGAGAGAGGACCCATTACCTTAGTACCTACAGACCTTAAAAGAATAACAAGGCAATACTAGGAATAATTTTATCTTAATAAATTCAACAACTTACTGAAATGGAAAAATTCCTTAAAAGATCCAGTATTAGTTTTCTAGCCATAATGATGTACCACTGAATTTCTCACAATTTTTCACAGTTGTGAAGGCTCGAAGTCTGAGATCAAGGCGTTAGCAGGTTGCTTTCTTCGAGGCCTCTCTCCTTGGCCTGCATATGGATGTCTTCTCTGTGTGTCCTTACCTGGTCTTTCTCCTGAGTGTGTCCCAGTTTCCTCTTCATCTAGGGACGCCAGTCATTTTGGATTAAGGCCCACCATTATTACCTCATTTTCAGATAACTACCCCTTTAAAGGCCCTATTTCCAAACATAATCCACACCTGAGGTACAAGAAGCAAGGACTACAGCATTTGAATTTCAGGAGACACAAGTCAGCTCATAACAGACAAAAACTAACTCAAGAGAAAACAGATTACAAAAACAGCTCTAAATGTATTTTTTAAAAATCTAGGACCAGAAAAAAACAAAAATCGAGGACCAGGTAGCTTCACAGGTTAATTCTACTAAATGTTTAAAGAAGAATTAATAACATGTCTACATAATCTCTTTCAGAAAACAGGATGTAATGGAACACCTCCAAACCTGACAAAGACATTATAAGAAAAAAAGACTACTGGGGCAGCACCTGTGGCTCAGTGAATAGGGCGCTAGCCCCATATATTGAGGGTGGCGGGTTCAAACCCAGCCCCGGCCAAACTGCAACAAAAAATAGCCGGGTGTTGTGGTGGGTACCTGTAGTCTTAGCTACTCCCGGAGGCTGAGGCAAGAGAATTGCCTAAGCCCAAGAGCTGGAGGTTGCTATGAGCTGTGATGCCACAGCACTCTACCGAGGGTGACAAAGTGAGACTCTGTCTATTTAAAAAAAAAAAAAAAAAGACTACTTACAAACTTCTATTCAACATATTACATGAGGTACCAGCCAGAGCAATAAGGCAAACAAAATGCATAAAGATTGTGAAGGAAGATACAAAATTCTATTTGCAGATGATAATGATTTTTGCAGGAACTCCAAAGGAACCTGTTTTTTAAAAACTATTAGAACCAGTAAGCACAGTTCCAATATATAAAAATCAATTGCATTTCAAGATATTAGCAATGAACAATTTGAAATTTTAAAAATAATGCTTATGGTGACCTGAAACATTGAAATATTTACTGATAAGCTTAACTGAAGATGTATTATGTCTGTACACTGAAAACTACGAAACATTGCTGAGTGGAATTTCAAAAGACACAGACAAATGGCAACACAGGACATACTCCTGAACTGAAGGCTATCATTCCTCCTGAAGTGATATGCACATTTAAGGCAATACCAGTCAAAATCTCTGCAGGTTTTTATTACTGTTTTATAATGAATCTTGAAATTAGGTAATGTCAATCTTCTGTGTTCTTCCTTTCCAAAGTTATTTTTACTAACTTATATGCTAAGTATTTGCACATAAATTTTAGGATCAACCTGTCAGTTTCTATGGTTTGTTGTAATTTGAGTGAAATTACAGATCGATTTGGAAAGAACTAATTCTTAGAAGCATTAAGGCTTCTAATCTGTAAGCATGGTATAACTCTACCTTATTAGATCTTCTTTTATACTTTACTGATACTACACTGATATTTTATGCTTTCAATGTATAGGTCTTGAGCATATTTTATCATATCCAATGCTATATAATTGATGATATATAAATATGCATATACACAAAGGTGCCATAAGTTAATTCAATGAATAAAGGATAGTCTTTTTAACAAATGGTGCAAGATCAATTGAATATTATATAGGACATACTAAATCTGGATCATCACCTCACATCTCATACAAAATTATAACACAAAATGTATGTTTACAGACCTAAACTTACAAGATAAAGCTAGAAGAAAATAAGGAGACATCACATTAAAAAAAAATTTTCATTAGAACACCACTATGGTCAGAATGTCTGTATTCTCCAAAGGTCATGTGTTGAAATACTCTCAAGGCGCTGGTGTTCAGAGGTGGTCATGAGGGTGGAGCCCTTGTGAAAGGCACAGGGCCCTTATAAAAGGGGAGAGGCTTGTTTTCTCCTTCGCCCTTTCAAGGACACAACCAGAAGCTGCCATGTGAGTGGGTAGGCTTCCCCAGATCTTAGATTTCCCGGCCCGCAGAACTGTGAGAAGTAAATGCTTGTTGTTTCCAAGCCACCAAGTTTATGGTATTATGTCATAGCAACCTGAGCAGACCAGAGTCACAGAAACACATACACCATTAAAAATGATTAACTGGACTTCGTGAAAATAAATATCATTCGCCCTCAGAGAAAATTAAAACACAAGCCATAAGCTGACAATATTGCAAAATATATGTATGATAAAGGACCTGTTTCCAGACTATGGAAGGAACTCTTATTGTAACAGAGAGCAAACAATTCATTCTTCTAACCAAATATTTTTATCTAATTGTAGATTTAAATACAGTTAGAAGAACTCTATCATATGTAGTCTTTACCCACTTTTCTCCAATGTTGCAAGTTTTCATGGCGTGTAATCACAACCAGCATGATGTTGACACTGATACCGTCAAAAGACTGACGTTCCATCACCACAAGATCCCTGTGTCTCCTGCTTCTGGGGTTCCTGTTAAATGCATGTCAGGACTGTGAGCCATATGTTCCCCATATCTCTTTAAAGAATTTTTTAAAATGTATCTTTGTGCATTGTTCTACTTTCTTGGGAAAATTCCTTGGCTCTAAACTTATAATTTTGCATTTCAGTCCATCTATTATTTTGGTAACATTTCATATTTGAAATATCTGTTTTTTTAAATAATTTGGTATTATTTCATAGCATCAATACCCTCCTTGCCCTCTGAAGTTATTACAGTTCATTTAGGGACTTGTTTGTTCCATGAGCTCATTTTATTTCCCAGCGTTAGTTCTTATGTTTATGGGGTTTGGAGGGTTTTTTCCCAGGTGGTTGGATTTCTTCAGTTCAATCATCTGTTGGCTGTTCCTCTTCCTCCAGGTCACTCACCAGCCTCTGTCGCAGCCTTCCCATACCAACAGTGAGACTGCACTGGATCACCACGAGGCCAGAAACGCGTGAGACAGGAGGAGTATTTCCTGGGAGAAATAATGTGGTCTTATGGACAGAAGCCACCACTTCCTTGGTAAGTGACATAAGACAAATAACTTTATATGAACTTCAATTTCCTCATCTGTAAATTGGGCACATTCCCAGTATGAGATACTATGGCGAAGGTTAAACTGCATTTGATTAAACATCTAGCAAAAGGCCCAGGACAGAGCAGACTCACTATAAATGGGGTATGTAATGATTTTTACTTTAATGCCATTTATAATGCTCCTGCAATAAGATTCAATGTGTACCCCAACAAGTGATTTTTGAGGCTGATGAAACATAACCCTCCCCTGTTCAACTGCAAGCTGACTATACCTTTAGGTTGCTCCCAAGCCAACCCCATGGTCAGTATTTCTGCATCTGCTCCCCTGGAGCTCATATCTCCCAGTTTTCATTTTCCTTCAAACACCACTTCCTCCAGGGAGCCTTCCCTGACTCCTACAGCCCTCTGCATTTACTTCTAACGTAATTCATAACTCAGTGAACTAAACCATTTACACATCACCCCAACTGGACTCCTGGCAAGCCGACACATGCCTTTCTCCCTGAGCTCAACATCTAGCATAGAAGCAGCACTCCAAGAAGGGCATAAATGAACAAATGATCCATCAAAAGCAAAATATCCCTCCTCCGCTATAGCTCTCCCAGCATCTTCCTAGGGGAGCAAAACAAACAAAAGGAGAAAGAATAGAGAAGCCAACAGATCTGCAAACACTACCTGATGCCCAGAGGAAAACCTATTCTACGGGGGTGGGTTCTTTTAGCCTCACCATGATTTCTTTTTTTATTTTCTCCCCATTTCCTACACTCTCCAATCAACTACCTCTCTCCTGACTTTACAGTATGAAATAAAAACAGCAAATCTCTTTTAAGTATTTTTTTTATTTCTGTTATTTGGTTTTCTACTTTGGCACACATGAACTGTTAGCTGTATTTCACCCAGAGGCTAACATATCTCATACGGCACGCCCCATAAAACAGAGCACATATAAATCATCCAGCATGGTTTTGCTTCATCTAGTTATTGCTGAAATATCTATTTCTAAGAGCACAAAAGACAATATCCCTTTGAATCTACAGAGAAACATGGACAGGCTGTGTGGCAGCCAGGCCTGCCAGGGTGGGAATGACCAGAGACGCAGGGTTCCGGGTGTCTGTCTTGAGACATCAATGCAGACAGAGACACCACACGAATTCCAGAAAGATTTGAGTAGCTGGGAACACTTCAGAACTACATCCCTCTTGATCAAATTCCTCCAGTTTTTTCAGTCCTAATAGGTTCTGAAATAAACATGAAGGCCAAAGTTGGCTTAACACTGAAGCCAGCAGGACCTGCTCTTTGGCCTTGCCTGGCTCTAAAATGTCTTGCCCTCAAAGGCCTGGAGATTGAAGGCAGTATCCAGAAATTTCTTTAGCGACACCAGATGAGTGTTCCGGTTTCCTGTGGCTGGTGCAGCTGCTGGGTCACGGCCGACATACCTGGAGGAGAAGAGACAGGCTAAGAGGAGGGCTAGGCAAGGTCTACACCCCAGGGACACACATCTGAAGGAGGCCCTGGCACCCACTATGTGCCAAGGGCCTCACAGGGGTAGGACACATATTGGGCCTAATCTCAGCATTATCCTGTTGTAGAGATGAAAGATTCCAGCCCCAAGGGACTACATAACCAGCCTAAGATCAAAGGCAGGAGGTCTGGGATGAGAGCATGTTCTCTAATTCAGTTCTGGCTGCTCTCCACAAAAGTAGTTAACAACCATGCTCTGTCCCTCTTAGGAAATTGTCCCACCATGGACAGAGCACACACAGTTGGCAGGGACTGCGTGGTCTAATTCCTTGGTTTTCAAATGTAGCTCAGTGGATAGTTCTGGGTGGCAGAGCCCATGGGGCAGGCAGAGCCAGGACGGGGTCTCTGGGTCTCAGAGCCCTGGGCTGGCTCAGCCCAGGCTGGTACCAGATGGGTCGGGCACGACTCAGGATGGTCATGAAGCGCGGGCTGATGTAGTCATAGTAGCCCATGTTCTTATGCTCCTCCTGACACCACGCCAGCTCTGCGCCTGGGTACTTCTCTGCCTCTTGCTTGATCAGGTCAAAGGGGAATGGAGAGATCTGGGGAGGAAAGGAATGAGGGAACTGTAGCCAGAGAAGGGTGGCCACAGGGCCTGCCCACCCCTTACTGGCCTGCCCAGGTCCACAGCTGGCAATGTGACCTTGTCTACCACCCCGACCGTGTGAGGGGCTCAGGCACACCTGCTCCAGGCGTGTGATGGCCACTTGCTCCTCCAGGCCCTGGCTGCTCCGCTCCCTCACCAGGTCATAGTACACCTTCCCTGTGCAGAAGATGAGCCGCTGCACCTGCTTGGGAGCCTGTGCTGCAGCCCCATCTTCAGGAATCACCCGCTGGAAGCTGGTGCCTAAGGGACGGATGGGACATCAACACCCAGAAGGGCTCGCCAGCTTGAGAAACAGGCTAGCACTGCCAAGCTCTCCCTGGCCACTAAGACTAACCACAGGTTTAAAACTATGGCTGCAGTGGGTATCTCCTGAACCAAAAGGTGAAGCAGGAGCAGCTGTCACAGGGAAAAGGGTGGAGACAGGGAAGTACCCAGGGTCAGAGCCCTGGGAACACTGCCATTTAAGGGGAATGGGTAGGGTACCAGGGGGATGGCCTCTGAAGGAAACAGAGAAGGTGACGTGATAGACCCATGTGATGACATCATCCTTTGCTCCAAACCTGCTCCTCTTCAGCTATGTGGCACTCTGACCCCCAGGGCCAAGCAGCTGTCCCAGGAGACCACTGCATGTTCCTTTTCCCTCAGCCCTACAGCCAAATATCCACATCTAAGCCTGCCCACTTTTCCTTCCTGAGCTCATACCACATGCCAGGAGCCAAGCCAGGCATGCTGCAAATTCTCTCAGGAGGTCACTGCAGAGTCCCCACATCCCTGCATCCCCATGTCCCCACACTGAGGCAGAGAGGGCAAACAGCTGCCAGAGCCCAGGTGGGAAACCAAGAGGTCAGCCCAGGCAGTCTAGCACCAAGGCCAGAGCTCTGAATTGCCCACTTCAGCTGCCTACCAATACCAGACAGTCTAGCCAAAGACGCACTGACACAAAACGAAAGCCTGTCCACACCGAGGCCCTTCCTGGTTAGCCCCTGGACCTCCTCTATGGTTTAGGACCACTTTCCAAGACAGCTTAGCTCTGCCAGGCTCACACCTGCTGCTCTCTGACTGTCTCCCAGTCATGTATCAGTTTCAACACCTCCAAATGTTTTGTCTGACTCCTGACTCCAGGCAAATGAGGCTGAAGGCTCCTGGAGAGGACACCAGATCCCCAGGGTCAATAATGTCTGTTTGGCTCATAAATTTAAAAAGAAATCAACAAACGAATGAATGACACTCGGTGTCTTGCAAACTCGGCAGACCTCTGCCGGGCCTCAGCCAGCCCTGCCAGGGTCTCAGGGGGTCTCAGTGCACTCCTCTGGCCCTGGAGCTCAGCCAAAGTGACCTGAACTGGCCTGTATCAGCCAGCCACCATACCCACCTCCCAACCCTGTGACTGGCAGGGATTGTGCCAGGAGCTGCTGTGGGGCTGGCAGAGCTATAGACAGCAGGGAGGATGGAAGAGCCCCAGGAGGAGAACCCACGCCACAGGCCACTGGGCCGCACACCAGCTACCACCCCACTGTAGGCTGCCCAACACGCCCAGGCCTGGCACGTACCAGGTACCATTTGGTCAAAGCTGGACTTGGCCTCTGGGTGCCGCAGCAGAGATTTGGGCGTGAAGATGATCAGCTGGAAGAGAAACACACATGCAGCCGCCAGCCACCCCCACCTGGCCAGGGTTGCACATGCACCCTGCACAGGGACAGAGACTCACGGGCTTGCGGAAGGGCAGCAGGATCTGCCGGCGCAGCACGTGGAAGTAGTTGGCCGGCGTGGAGCAGTTGACCACGATCCAGTTGCAGTCATATAGCTGCCTCACCTCGAAGTCCTCGGTGAACGCCTGTGGGGATGGGTGGATGTGGCTGGGGTGCAGGGTCTGCTGCACACCCAGGAGCCCTGGCCCTGTGGGCATGGCAGGGCGTGTTGCTGTCGGGGCGCAGTGCTGGGCACTCACAGGGTAAGCGTCCGAGTCATCATTGCTCATCTGCAGGAATCTCTCAGGCCTTGCTGAGGAGTGTTCCGGGCCCTGAAAGACAGCCAGGGTTGGCCCCCCACAGGACAGACACAGGGACCCCAGCCTCAGGGCAGAGTCTAGAGGGCTTCTCGAGGAGGTGCCCTCACTCTGGAGTCTGAACAACCACAGAAAAGAGCCAGCCCCAGCAGGGGGGAGATAAGAGTAGGAGAGGCATCCTCACAGTGAGGTCTGCCAGGGCCAGTGCAAGGTGTGTGAATGTGAAGAGTGGGAGGAAAAAGCAGAAGGCCCACGCTAAGACCTCTTGTCTGGAACATTCTAGAACAGTGGCTGCCATGACTGAGCATATGCTGTGCACCAGGCAGCATTGCACTGCATAGGTTCAAATCCCAGCTACTGGCTGTGGGACCTTAGGCAAGCTATCCCACCTCTGTGCCTCAGTTTCCTCTGGAAACTGGGAACAGGACCCACTTAAGTTGCTGTATGGACTAGAAAAGTTAATACACAGAGAAGGGGTAAGCAGTGCCAGGAGCACAACAAGCTCTTGTACACTGGAGATAATTCTACTGCTAGTGTCATCACCATCTCAGCTGTAGCATGCAGGCATATGGGCCCCTCCCTGGGAAGCACGTATCGCTGAGCCCACCAAGCCACCAGCCACAGCCTCACCATGCCCTCCATGCCATGGGGCAGCAGGAGCACGATGCCGTTGTGCCGCACCCACTTGGCCTGGCCAGTGCTGATAAACTGGTCAATGATGCACTGGGCTGTGTTGTGGAAGTCGCCAAACTGTGCCTCCCAGAGGACCAGGGCATTGGGGCTGGCCATGGCATAGCCCAGCTCAAAGCCTAAACAGGAGACACCAAAATAGAGCTTGCTATACTGTCACTAAGAGTAGTGGCTCCTGTCAAACCCAGCCCCATTGCAGCACCCCCCTCCCCTCCCCGCCCATGCCCATCAGAGCCCAGGGATTCCCTGGGACTCAAAGAGTAGCATGTACCTTCCTGGGAACTGATGACATACCAGAGATGCCACCTTCAGCCCTGACATCACACATGGCCAGTTTCCTGCTTATCTAAAGTAAGGTATCCAGAGATACCCTGGGGAGGCAGCATGGACCACCCACAAAGAGAAGCCCCGCCCCTGAACACAGGCAGAACTGCTAGAGACTGGGCAGGAACAGCCCGAGATGCATCTCCCAGAGGGATGGGCTGGCCTCTGGGAAGAAACGAAGGAGCCAGCTAATGAGCCAAAGGAAAGTGTGTACAGGGGACACAGGATAGCCCAGAGCCTGGGGATGGGACCACAGTGCAAGGCCCTTGGGATGCAGGGCAGAGGAGGCGAGATGGGGCTCAGAAATGTGGAGGGGACCAGGCCAGGATCAGGGCTAGTCAGTGGCTATGGCCTATGGTGGACTCTGCTGGGTTCCCTGTCTAGGCCCACTGTGGCTGGTGTCAGAGAAGGGGCTTGGCAGGCAGGGGCCCCCCAACTCATATCCTGAAAGGCTCTGATGGGACAGAATCTCATAATCCACGTGGCCTTCGGTGAGGATGACTATCCCAGGACCTAAACCTCCAGGGGCCTCTGAGCCCCTCCAATCCCTCCCAGGGCCCACCCGACCCGCAGGCAGAGCTCTGACCCACCCAGGACTCCATACTCTGAGAGGGAGCTATTGCACACGGTGTAGGGGGCCTGGTCAGGCCAGAGATGATTCATAGGGACGCACGTCCTCCGGTCAACCTCCTGGTCATGAAGAACATGGTGCCGGTGACTGCAGAGAGAGACCAGGCAGGTGGGCTGGTACCTGCTCACCCAAAGCCAGGAAGCTGGGCAGCAAGAAGCGAGTAAGCCTTCATCACTGTCCCAGGAAACCTGTGGGGTCCCCCAGAGGGTACCCAAGAAGGCCATGGAAAACCAAAGCAAGCTGGTCCTCCCTCCAGGCTGCCCCACCCCAGGCACTGGGGTCTAAGTGCCATCTCACTGAGTCTCAGCTTCTCACCCACAGAGGAGACCTGATGAGACCTCCTAGGTGTTGGGTGGAGCCTGAGACCTTAAGAGGCCACAGCCCTGGGGCACTGTCCCTGGGGCTGGCCCTTTTACCATCTCACCTTCCCTGTCCCAGGTGAGAAGAGGCAGGAGCTGCTATGCAGTACCTGAGGCTGGCACAGTAAGGAGGCCACCTGGCTGAAGCTCAAGCCTGACAGGGATAACATGCAACTCAGGGTACATCAGAGCGCCCACCTGGGCCCCTGGCTGGAACAAGGTCACCAGGGATGAGCTACCCGGACATGAGAAAGCCAGCTTGTCACATCCTGGAAACCACACCACAAGGACTTGGTAACATCCATGGAGCTGACCAAGTCAGGATTCAAAACACTTAGGGCCCAGACCAAAGAAAATATGACAGGACAACGGACAAGTGTAAGTAATTGTCATCTGGATTCAAGAACTCAGCTGCAAACAAACAGAAACGGGAAGGCTGCCTTGATGGCAGTTCACATACACACAAAAAAGACCACAGATGACCACAGCTTGTTATTAGTCAACAGCTTGGACCCAGCTGTCAGCTCTGCATACTTGCCCCTGAGAGGGTCAGAGGTGGCAAGTCAGCCCTATGATGACTCAGCCTGGGGGCAGAGGCTGGGGAGAGACCCCAGCCAGACAAGGACCCTTATTGGGGTCCTCTAGGTACAGGAAGAAGAGGAAGGGCCAGCTCCCACTCCAGATCCCCCAGGCTGTCTCTGAGCCCCTGCACAGGCTCAGTAAGGACAAGACCAGTACTGTCCTCACCTGAACGTGCCCCTCTCCACATCCTGCCCACTGAGCCGCACATGGATGCCCTCCTTAAGCAGGGAGCCAAAGGCCATGTACTCTGCCAATGCCCAGTCCACTGTCCGCTTCTTGGTCATGTCTGCACGGCCCCGCAGGATTCGAGAGAGGCCTACAGGAGAGAAGGGCTGGCCTGAGGGCTACAGAGGCCTGACAACCCACCTGAGACAGTCATGGCACCTGCAGCAGGTACATATGTGCTCAGTGCACACCGGACACAGCAGGGTCCTGGCTGACTTCAGGAGGGCCCTCTGGCCAGTACAGCCTCCCTGCAGGGAGAAGCAGGTACTGTGAGCCAGACACTGCCCCTCACTGAGTCAGGCATCCTCAAAGTCACGCTAAGGAGAGACAAACTGTCTCTGTTCTCCAAAAGAGGAGACTGAAGCACAGAAGACGGAAGTCATTTATTCAAGATCACCTAGCTGTCACGGTGCTTGGATTTGAACCCAGGTCCTCTGGCCTATGCTGTTATGCTGAGCTCTTGCCAGCCCCACACAAGCACACAGAACCAGCTGTAACTCACATACAGAGCAAGTGCTCAGCCCAGATGCCACCAGCAGGTGCCCTAGGGTACCTGGGCTTCCATGCACATTGTGAACCCCCTTGGAATTCCTACATGCTGACCAGAGGGTGTGCAGATACCCCAGTACAGACACGGAGCCCTCCAGACTTCCTAAGCAAAGGCCACAGTGGCCACAGTCTAAGGTGGGGAGCCGTCAATGACCACCCACAGCCCAGGAGCCCCAGAGTGGTGGGGCTGCCCTGTTATTCACCCAGGTACCCGCAAGCCTGTGTCTTCCCTACCTGCAGAGTCCTGCCCATGTTCCAGGCTCGCCCACCCTCCACAGGAAGCTCTCGCCTTCTCCACTCTATGCCTGACCAAGTGATCCCCCCAGCAAAGGCATTTGGACAATCCAAGGTGCTGACCTAAGACCAGTCACTGGCACCCAGCTGGGAGTGTGGCATCTGTGCCTGCCCAAGTCCCTGGGTGCACCCTGAGAAGAGTTCTCACAGACACATCACAGAGGCATAAATGAGGCTCCAAGAGTGCCACTGACCTGCCATGGGGCTGAGCAGGGACGTGCCATCCGTCTCCCTTGCCATCCTAACTACCCTCCCTGCCAGGTAGTGTCAGCACCAGGACCGTGGCAGGTGCTGGAGCCTATAGCTAGTACAGCAGCCTCACCAGTGTGGATCCTAAAGTCCTCCAGGGGCACAGAGCTGGCCATATTGCCAATGTGGGTCAGCATGTCCTCGGGGATGCCTGTGGCTGGGCATGTCATGCTCTTGGGCTCCCCATCCACGTTGAAGAAGCCTGAGATGGAGAGAGGCTGCATGCATGTCTGTGCAATGATAGGCTCTGATCCCCCAGTCGGCCCACCTCCAGGACCCAAGGGGTCCTGGCTTCACAGCCCCACTGGCACCCAGACTCACCCTGAGCCTACCTTGGGATCCACAGCAGCTGCACAGCCACATCTGTGGCTTCTACACCTGCCGCTGGGCCCCAGAGTCACAGAGCAGCTCTCTGAGCGCTGTATCCCTGAGCATCTGGCACTGGGGCTTTCTCCCCCACCTGGCTCAGCCCCACTTTCCAGGAGGCAGCTGGCCACATGTGCTCTGAGGGTGTTGTCATATTCTACCTGCAGAACTTGGCCCCCACAGCCTGGGAGTCACAGGTACAGAGCCCTTAGCCTCTGTGCCAGGCAGTGTCAGCTCTCACCAGGACCATTCCAGGCCTGGGCCTAGTACCAGACCCCCTGCGGCCCACGAACAACACACTGAGCCACACGTAGTTCACTCACCAGGCCAGGGGGAGTCTAGCCAGTGCTTTATGTGCAGGATCTTTTTATCCTTGGACCTGCCGTAAGCCTCCTCGCAGATCCGGTCATACTTGGCAATTTCTTCCTAGAGTCAGGATGAAGGTCTGAACAGAAGCTTGTCTGCTGGCTTGAGGCTATCTACAGCTAGAGGCCAAACTCTCAGAGTTTAGGGGGATAGGTACCCCAAGGCCAGGTGGGTCTGCTGTGTGCTCAGCAAAGGGCGTGGGGGAGACACAGGAAAGACTCGCAGTCTTTGCTCAGAGTTCCCTGAAGGCAGGAGGACATCATAGATAATTGTGGGGATGATCCCAGCTCAGGGCCACCTCCTACAGGAAGCCTTCCTGGACTCCCGCCTAGGGCTGGGCTCTCCACATCGCAGTGCTCACTATGTTTCACCCATATCCTTACTTTTCTGCTCCCTTTGGTAAATTGGGGGCTCTCGGGGACAAAGACTACATTAGCCACATCTTTAAACCTTGAATACTCAGCATTGGGCACATGGGTAACATCTGTAACTACCCCAGGGTCCCGACCCAAAGCTTGTCCGAGGTGCTCATGCAGCCTGCCTGCCCACCTCGAACTCCTGCAAGGTGACTGTGCCCTCGGCGATGAGCTTGTCTGCGTACTTCTTCAGCACAGGCACCTGTCTGTGTATCTGCTTATACATGAGTGGCTGTGTGAACATGGGCTCGTCCATCTCATTGTGACCACGCCGGCGGTAACAGACCTGCAGGGACACCCAAAGGGGTTCAGTCCCTGTTCCCACACTGTGGGGCCCCTGAGAGCACCATTATCTCTTATCACTGAATGCAGGTCCCACCCCTAGGCTTTTGCACAGATTACTGTTGGTGGCACTAAATCTTCCATCCAAGAAATACTCCCAGCTGAAGATAATGAAGAGCTGGCCAGCTCAGCACAGCAGGGATGGGCCGCTCATGCCTGCTGTGGCCTCAGCAACCCCTCAGACCCACCAGGTCCACGACGACATCTTTGTTGAAAGTGTTCCTCCACTCGGCTGCCACGCTACACACGTATATCACAGCCTCTGGGTCATCTGCATTCACATGGAAGATGGGCGCGTTGACCACCCGGGCCACATCAGTGGGGTATGGTGAGGAGCGGGCCATCCGGGGGTCCGTGGTGAAGCCAATCTGCAGAGGCAGGAAGACCCAGCAGGACCACTCTGTTTATTAGAGCGAGGCAGCTCATGCTGGCCTCAGAGCCTGGGTGGGTCATGGAGATAGGGAGGGACGAGGGACATCATGGGGTGATCAGACGCAGCAGCAGCTCCCAGGGCACAGTAGCAACACTAGGGGAGTCCTACCAGCTCCCTTTGCCATTCACTGGTAGTGAGGGACATGGGCCTGGGGAGCCCCAATCCTGCCAGTTACTAACTGCACAACCTTGGGCAAGGTACTCAGATTCCCAAAGCCACAGTTTCCTCATCTAGAAAAAGAGCTCATTAAATTCATGCCTCATAGATTATTCGAGGAAGATTAAATGACTCACTGCAAGTGAGACAGCACAGGACTTTCTAGGCTCAGGAGATAAGCTGTTACTAAGCCAGCTGCCCACACTTAAGGCACATTTACACAGAGCTAAGAGTCCCGCTAGTGACACAGCCACCTCTGCGAGGCACTTGTCACACAGGCACTCCTTTTGCCCTTACACCACTCTCTGTGCTGTGCATGAATATACGTGTATGCATTCGGTGTACACAGGCATGCGTAGCAATTCAGCTCCCAGAATGTATTTTGAGGGACAGGAGCAACACTGACAAGGCCCCAGTGTGGAGCCCACACCCTCACCTGGTTGTTGACGACAACGTGCACGGTGCCATTGGTAGTATAGGAGGGCAGGTCACTCAGGTGGAAGGTCTCATAGACCACACCCTGGCCAGCAAAGGCAGCATCCCCATGGACCAGGATGGACATGACCTGCAGTAAAGGGTGTGAGCCAGAAGGGGCCCCGTGCCCAGCCCTCAGAGGCCTTAGGCCCAGAGTTCAGGTCCCCAGAGCCCACTCCCCACCACAGCCCAGGTGAGCTCACCTTCTTGCCCTGGGTGTCCCCACGGTAGAATTGTTCTGCCTTTGTCTTGCCCTGCACCACAGGGTCCACAGCTTCCAGATGGGAGGGGTTGGCCACGAGCGACAGAGTAATGTTCCTATTGGTGACGCGGTTGATCCTCTCGTGGTACATCCCCAGGTGGTATTTGACATCCCCAGAGCCCTACAGGTGGAGATGAGCATGTGACAAGCCCACCCCCTTCTACACCAGACAGGCAGGCAAACAGGCAGACACGCAAGCCCAGTCAGGCCAGCACACTGCCCGGATCCTGCTCCCTCAGAAGGCTTTGCTGTCCTAAAGGCACCCCTGTCCTTGTCACACTGCCCTTCTTGCTAATCTGAGGGAGTTGCCACAGGCAAGCCCTGGTTCAGAGGCCATGATGAGCCACCCTGTGTCTCCAACTTCCATCTTCTCAGCACACTGATCACAGCACAGGAAGAAAGGCCATCATCAGCAGGGGATGCAGGAGAACTCCTAGGTGCCAATGTTGAGACCACTGGCCAGGCTTCTGGGCAACGCTGAAGCTGAATCCCTACCTCACTCCTCACAGCACAGGAGCAGCAACCCACACACAATAGATGGGGCCTGTGTAGCATCAGAAGCAAACATGAACTATTTTATGGTCTTGGAGTAGGGAAGGCCTGCTTTCTAAACAATATTCAAAATCTAACATAAAAGATAAGAGAGCTAAAGTGTAATAAATGTGCCACGGGAGGAACAAATCCATGCATGGTGTTAAGGGGAAAAAAATCAAGCTGATAAAAATATTAACAAGACAACTGCAGGCAAAGAGCTAATTCCCTCAATACATAAAACACTTTCACAAATCAGTTAGGACAGAGCCCCAAACCCTATAGAAAAATGAGAAGTAACGGGCATGAATTACAGAGAAAAAAATGCAAATGGCTCAAACACACGTGAAAGGATACTTAATTGGATTCATAACAAAGAAATACACTACAGCAAAATCCTTTCGTGTACCTTTCCTAGTGGCAAAGACGAAAGAACTGGACAGGTCAAAGGAAGCTGTGGGAGAGGCCTCTGGCTTTGGCACACGCCGTGTGGGGGCCCGCTGATAACTCTTAGCTCTTGGGAGGGTCACTTAGTCCCATCTCCTTAGCTCCAGCTGCCGTATTTCTCAGACCCCATCTAACAAATAGACTCATTTGCACGTGTGCAAGATTCTCATTACAGAACTTGATGTCCACAGAGGGACAGACACTGTGTGTGAGAAGCCCAGGGAAGAGAGGGCTGGCAGGAAACAATGACAGCTTAAGTGAAAACACTAAGCTATCAAATAGCGTCACAGGTGCTCCTGTGGCCTCTTACCACTGGGCAGACTCGAGTGCTTGTATCTGCACGGCACATGCTGGGAGCGCACACCCAAACCCAACAAGAGCACGTTGACGGAAATGGCTGCGTGAACAGGGTCTCATGAACGAAATGTATCCTCATTCTGTAACTCTGTGCTTGCTTTTTAAATAATGCTCTTTTTTTTTTATTAAAATAAAATTAGCCATTTTATCTTATACTTAACCTTTGGCCAGATTTCATAGTTGCACACACACCATGCCTTCGATTTCTCGTAAGCGTCCTGGGGCAGGTGCTTTTACTTCCATTTTACAGAAAAGCAAAGTGAGGCTTGGACAGATAAAGGTGCTTGAGCAAAACAAACAGGACTGCAGGAGATTCTGGGCTGGGAGCAGACCCAACGTGCCTGATGCCCTTGAAGCAGTCATTCAATGTGATTCAGTTCAACAAACCAAGTGCTGGGTGTAAGGCCCCTGACCTTATGTGGCTACCAGCTTGGAGGTGAAAACATGCACACACGGGCACACACACACACAAGTGCATACACACAAGTGCACACACACACACACACAGGATGGGCTGGAGACAGCCAAAGGAGAGACAATCCTGAAAGCAAAGGTACACAGAGAGGAAGGAGTGACAGGTTCACTGCCCTGAGGACCAGGAAAGCCACTAGAACAGGAGACAGTAGAACTGTGAAAGAGGCAGAGAGCAAAGGAAAGAAGAAAGCAGTCTGGGCTGAGGCCCGGCATGGCCAGGGGCTGAGGTATGGGCAAGGTGCATGTACACGCCAAGAAAGTGTGGATCAGGAACAGCGTTTCCTCGGCTGACTAAAGGATGCAGGAAGCCACCCTGCCCTTCCCAGGCTCTCCTAGGCAAACAAATGAGCAGGGGACCCTCCCAGGTTGGTGGGCAGGGCTTTGGGTACATATGCACGGCCACACAAGCTGACGTGAGTAAGTTTTAGCAAGCCCCTGCACCTCTCTGGGCCTGTTTCCCCAGCTAGTAACTGAGAGGTTGGGCCAGATCACCTGAGGGCCCTCCCAGCTCTCACAGACTGTGGCGCTTACTCAAAAAGCCTGAAGGGCCCCACACAAACATCCAGCCTTTTTCTCCACATCTGTGCATCTCAAGGACCATCTCAGCCTGGAAACTCCCGGCCCAGCCCTCCTCAGTCCACCTCCCAAACACAGGCTTCCTTGGGGCACCAGGGTGGGGCACCCACCTCGTCAGCTGCCTCCAGCTTGGGGTCAAACTGGCAGAAGATCTGCTCCAGGTCCTTGCGGATCACGTTGGCCAGCACGTTCAGCCTGCCCCTGGAGCCAGAGTGAGCCAGGCTCTCACCCAGCACAAAGGCCACCTCCCCATCCTGCCCAGAATTGCCAAGCCATGTACCCACCTGGGACCTTCCAGAATCATGTTGAGGTAGGGGTGGGGGCCTCCCTGGAGGAGCCCAGCCCTCCCACCCTGCCTCAGTCTCCAAGGCCCATGAGTGGTCCCAGCCAGCCAGCTCCCTCCAGGCAGACAGCCTAGCAGGCCCACAGTCAGAGGCCCTCAGGAGCAGGGAGCCACTCAGCCACCCAAAAGCTGAGCCCAACCCAGTTCCTTGGTACCTCCTTGAGCCCAACTTAATCTGCTGATACATCAGAGTTGCTGACAGCCTCTTAGAGCAGGATAGGGAAGAGGGGACTCAACTGCCTCTCAGATCAGGACTTACCAGAGGACCAGTCCAGGGGAGCTGAGGTCTGGGGTGAGAGTGGGTAGGAAGGGAGCCAGGGACCAGGGATTCTCTAGCCCAATTTGAACCTCGCATCAAAGGAAATTAATCCAGGTGTGAGTATCAGCCTGCTTTGGCTCAGAACTCATCTTGCATAGCCCAACATCCCCAGGGCCACACAGACCCCAGGCCTGACCTCTAGCCCCATGTGGCCCTGTCATGGGAGGATGGCCTCACCCCTGTTCTGTGGGACTACAGAAGATATAAAACAACCCTCAGCCCCTTTAGGGAAAGGCCTTGGCCCTACAGTTCTCCCCCAACTCTGGGCCCTCACCTGGCTTAAAACAGCCCTCTGTTCCCAGAGTCCTCCTCAGGCCGCCCTTGACCGCCAGATTTCATCCTCTCCTGCTGTTCTAACAGCCTAAGATCTGAAGCCCAGAGTCTCCTCACCACCTCAGGCCCCTGGAACAGCTCTGCCTGCCCCCTGACCACACACTGCGCATTTAAAGACACGTCAGGACTACCAACCCCACAGGCCAGCAGGTCAGCTATAGATGTGGATACTCTGCCCCTGCACCTGGACATCCCTCAGGCTGATGCAGCCCTGGGCTGGCCCAACCACAAGCAGCTCCCTGGGTCACAGGGGAGTCAAGGGCCTTGTCCCAAGACTGCTGGGCACATCCCCATGTGCCCCATTCAACAGAACCCCTGGCCACCATGGTCTCCATCCCCCTTGGCCCTCAGGTTCTGGCTTAGAGGTAACACCTACTACTGGACCTTCTAAGGCTTCGTCAAGATCAAGGGAAACGTACAGATAGTCGGCAGCCGGGTCAGAGTCCCTCAGCTCACCTCCACAGACCTCCCTCCAGGGAAGACCAACCCAGGGCCACCAGAGCTCTGCCCCACTCCCCTGGGAGACGCCTCTCCACGTCTGTCCACAGGGACCTCAAGAAGCACAATGCACCTCTTTATCCCAGACTTCCTAGGGACAGTGGCAACATGGCCAGTGGGAAAGGAAGCCCAAGAGAAACTGGTCCTGTCCTGGTGTGGCTCTAGGAGAAGCAGGCCAGGCCCAGGCTGCTGGTAGGTCCCACCAAGCCCCTGCTCTGGTTGCCAACCTGTCACTTCCACCTCGGTCCCCAGGCTGAAAGAGGGTGGGTAGGCTGGGAAGGCAGAGGCTCACCTGTGTGGCATCCCCAGGATGACATTCTCGATGCCCATCTCACTAGATTTGTCGATGATGGTCTTGAGAGCTGGAATCATCACCTCACAGCCCTCCAGGCCAAACCGCTTCTCTGAGGACCACTTTCGGGCCAGGAAGTCTTCAAACCTGTTTGGGGGAAGGAGACAGGAAGGGATAGGAAAGGATAGAGAAGGACAAGGCTAGAGCTTATGGGGAACAGCTCATGAGTACTCAAGCCCAATGCCAAGAACAGAGGAAGCTGCGAAGCCACTGCCCTCTGCATGGTCTAAGACCTGCCATTCCCTCCATAAAGAAACACAGGGTCAGAAAAGGCTGGGCCCTCCCAGCTGAACCAAGGCCCCTGCCTGCACCTCTTCCCAGCTGCCAGCCTGCTCCTCTTCACATCCAGACTTCTTCAGGTCACCTCCTACCACCCCCATTGCCCTCTAGCCACACTACAAAGGGCTCTTTTGGCTAGCTCCAAAGACCCCACTGGCTTAAATGCAAGCTCCAGCCCACACCCCACTGTTCAGGAATCCACTATGCCCCCAGCAGCTGGGCCAAGTGCCTCTCCAACTCCTTAGCCCTGGGCAGACCCAGCCTCAGGGAGTCCAGTGGGTAGAGCCTGCTGCTACACTCACCCCACCTTCTGCCCAAATACTCCAATGGCCATTTCCCAAGACTTCTGCCCTTGCTCAGAGAGCCCTGCTATCATGTTCTCCTGGGGCCCCACCCCTTCCCACTGATAGCTCCTGACCGAACTGCCTGAGCACCTGGGCCCAACACTCCTCCTAAGGGCTTCTCCGTGGCAAGTGGGGGGTAGAGGGAGAAGGGAAGCCAATCCAGTACCACTCTCCCTGGCCAGGCACCCGCCTAGTTTCTCAGCTAAGGCCATCCAGGGCCATCCAGGGCCATGCCAACCTCATGGAGCGCACCAGCCGGGCCAGTAGGGTCCGCTTCTCCTCACTGGAGAACTGCATCACACCAGGAGTCTCAAACTTCTGTCGGATCCACTGGCACTGCTCCACGTCATTGATGAACATGAACTCCAGGCCGATGTGCTGACAATAGGTGCTCTAGGGGGACAGGTGGGGACTCAAGCAGGATCCAGGAAAAGGGACAGCCCTGGTGCCTGGAACAGACCCACCCTCCCTCTAGGGCACTCCAAGTGCTCTATCAGCTGTGCCCAACACACCTGCCTGGACTCACCTCCAGGCGCCGAATGATCTCCCGCAGAGAGAGGGTGCTTTCCGAGCCCCCGATGAAGGTGGTCGTGGGTAGCTGGAACTCCTTATCGAGGTCAGCCTCCTGTAGGTCGTAGAAGGCTGGAGTAGGAGGTGCGGAGCCCAGGCAGCAGAGAGGGGGCAGGGAGGTCAGGCCCAGGTGGGGTCCCTCAGACTCTCCTATACCCTCCCTCTAAGCCCAGACTGGAGAGGAGGGTAGAAGTCAGAGCGCAGCTCTACTGCCATGAGGGTGGGCTTAGACAAGCCTCTCAAGTTTGCTGAGTGCAGGGCACCAGCTGGGGAAGATGGGGCCCCCTTTAGGAGACATGGTGCTGTACCTGAGTCAGAGGGAAGCCGCATGGACCCCAAGGCACTGCCAGGCTCATGCTGCCCCCAGAGCCCAAGAGCTCCTTACTGAGCCACCAGACCAGCACTGCCATAGCAACAGGGAAGAATCTCAACTCTCACCCAATTTATCAATTGTCGTGATCAAGTCTGAGGGCACGAAGGAGTCCAGGTCCGCATCCAGAATTCCCAGGGGGTCCAGCTGGGCCACGTGATGGCCCCGGATCTGAGAGAAGGAAAGGGGTCAGAGCAGGTCCCAGCTAAACAGACCTTCACCAAGGGTGAGGTTCTGGGACTGGGCCCCTCACTTTGGATTTTCAAGTTTCCACATGTCTCCACATCACAGCCACGGCACTAAGACCCCAGCCATGGCCACCAAAGTGCAGGAGTTCAACCCAACACGCCTCTCATGAAAACAGAAAAGGACTCAACACAGAGATTCACTGCAGTACTATTAGCAACAGTCAAATTCTAGAAACATCCCCATTGTCCATCAACAGGAGGCTGGCCTATGCACATGGGCCATCCACACAAAGGGCTGTGACAAAGCTGTTAAAAGTAAGGAGAAAAATCCCCATTTGATTCTGTGAGGTTGCTGCTACAAAATACTGTTAAGCAAAAAAGAAAATTCTAGAAAAGTGTATATGGGGAATTACCCATGATCTAAGGGAAGGTACAAGTAAATACATGCATTGGCACGTATTTATACATATATAGGTAAGAATATGCACTAGAAAAATAAGTCATAAAAAAACCCCATAGAATAAGAAAAATTATCATCTCTAGGGAAGGGACAAAACAGAACAGAGGCAGGACCAGAAGCCAGACTTTTAAAAATATATCTTGCTTTAAATATTTAACTTTGGAAGCTTGTAAATATTTTACAGTGAAATATTATTAAAAATTTAAGTTTTAAAAATTGAAAATTAAATGAAACAAATGAATATGTCCGTTTAGTGGCATAACTACACAGAGAGGAACCATTCCAACCAACTAATGGAATATTTCCTAAAGATAAACAAAACTGCAGAAAAAAATTTCACAAACTCTTTTCTATTACCAGTCAGTAGTAACAGTGCTACAATTGTTATTCTAAGACCATTGCATGGGACTTAGGGGAAAATCAAATAAGCCCTTGTTCTGACGTCTTTGAGAACGTCTATTTTTGGCATCTTTGAAAGGAGATGGTGCCGTAAGATTACTAAGGTCAAGGGCAAAACCTGAGTCCTACATACAAAGTCTGTAAAAGCAGCAGTACAAACCCACAATGTAGCTAGATTTTTAAAAAATACACATTTTGTAGTTGTGACCACTGAAAATGCCCAGAAATATGAATCAAAACAAAAGCAGTGACCATCCCCATCTGGAGACCTGGATAGTTTCAGGGCTGGGCAAAAATGTACATGCTAAGCTTGACACACCTCGTTGTACCAGACATCAAGGGAGTACTCGAACGTCATGAGGGCTGGGAATAAGGACACATTTTGAGCAACAACAGGAGTTACAACAGATTGAGACTGATCAAGTATGTTTAGGTCAGTGGTTCTCAACCTTCCTAATGCCACAACCCTTTAATACAGTTCCTCGTGTTGTGGTGACCCCAACCATAAAATTATTTTTCATTGCTTCTTCATAACTGTAATTTTGCTACTATTATGAATCGCAATGTAAATATCTGATATGCAGGATGTACTTAGGTGACCCCTGTGAAAGGGTCATTCGACCCCCAAAGGGCTCGCAACCCACAGGTTAAGAACTGCTGGTTTAGGTAAACACATTCAAATGGATCTGAAAAGGGCATAAGAACCTTCACTGGCCACCTTTGGAAGCTGCTAGAGAACCACCTCATAATTGTGAAAATCAGTCAATAAAAGGAAAAATCAAGCAGTGATCCTGTGTTTCCCACACAATGTGTGATAAAGTTGACAAAGAGAAGTTTCTCCTGATAGCACGATTTCATGTAACAAACAAAGAAGGAAAAGTAGAATATCACCATTTTTGCAACGCCCAAGGAGCTAGGAAAGCTAGGCTGGGAAAACTAAGGTCTAGGAAATCACTGTCTAAGTCAGCTAACAGCTGAAAGGCCATCACCATCACCACCAGGAAGCTAGTTTAAAAAAAAAAAAAAGTCCTATCTATATGGGATCAAGCCTCTAGATCTAATTGCCAATGAAGAGAAATTACACGGGTAGGACACTGGAATGGGTGAAATCGCCATGGGGATGCAATCAGCAGCATCCAGACTCAGGGAAACGCTACAGGACAACCTGTTTTTCTCATTAAAAAATAGCAAGGCACACAAAAAGAAACAGAGAGGACCCCGCAGAGTATAAGAGGCTTAAGAGCCATATCAATCAACCTATGGCAGCCTGTGGGTTTATTTTAATCCTGCTTCACACAAGCAATTAAAAAAATATGATGACAAAAGGCCCATATGAAGCAACTGCATATTTAGTATTAAGTATTATTATCATTTTTTTTTGAGACAGAGCCTCACTGTCACCCTGGATTGAGTGCCATGGTGTCATCACAGCTCACAGCAACCTCAAACCTTAGGCTCAGGTGATACTCTTGGTCAACTTCCGAAGTAGTTGCAATGCCCAGCTAATTTTTCTATTTTTAGTAGATACGGGGTCCCACTCTTGCTCAAGCTGGTCTCGAACCCCTGAACTCAAGCAATGTACCTGCCTTGGCTTCCCAGAGTGCAAGGATTACAGGCATGAGCCACTGCCCCTGGCCTATTACCATTATTTTTATTTGTTTAGTAGGCCACCTCTGGTGCACATGGCCTGTGCTCTAACCATTGAGCTAAGGATGCCCAGCCTAAATTAATTTTGTTATTTATGTTTTGGTTTGGTTTTGTTTTTGAGACAGAGTCTCACTTGGTCACCCTCAATAGAGTGCCATGGTGTCATAGCTCACAGCAACCTCAAACTCTTGGGCTCAAGCAATCCTCCTGTCTCAGCCTCCCAAGTAGCTGGGACTACAGGCACCCACCATAACACCCAGCTATTTTTAGAGACAGAATCTTGCTCTTGCTCAGGCTAGTCTTGCACTCCTGAGTTCAAGCAGTGCACAAGCCTTGGCTTCCCAGAGTGCTAGGCCTACAGGCATGAGTCACTGCACCTGGCCTATTACCATTACTTTTAGATGTGATGTTATCATAGCACATTTGTTAAAGAGCCCTCAACTCTACCAATACATTCTAAAATGTTCAATGAATGAAATAACATCCAAGGTTTGCCTCAAAACAGTCCCATAGCAGGTGGAGGTTGAGAGGGAGATAGATGAACTGAGACTGGCCGTGTATTGATGGGGAGACAGGGAGCTCACTGCACTACTCTGCCTTTAAATAGTTAAAAATGTTCATAACAGTTTGGTTTTCTTCAGTACAGTGTGCAGGTGAGTCAGCCAGAACTCTGAGCCACCTCTGACCTGTGAGCGACTGCAGCCATCATGGTGGGAGCTCACCTACTCCACATACAAGGGAGCAACATGCCTGACAGGCATATCATGCTGGCAGGACTCACTAGGGCTTGGTCTCTGCTAATTAGAGAATGTAGAACCACTGAAGAGCTGAGAACTATGCTTAGTACAAAAGGGCCTCAGGCAGTACCCTGAGTGCTACTCTGCATTTAATACACAGTTTCCATTTAGTGTTCTTCCCTGTCAAAGTTAATGGTTAGGTAACTTTCTGCTTCTTTCATCCAGTCAAGAAAAAAACAATGCAACCAGCTGCTGTTTGCTCCCAGGAGGCCTGCATCAACAGATACTCAGGCCAGCAAGGAGCCCATACCTGCTCACCTTCCCTCTTCCATGCCAGGACCACTGGTGCACAGGGAGCTCCTTCTACCCTCTTACTCAGAGGCAAAACGTCATTTCCATTTGCTAATGCCCCCGGCACCCTAGGCCTGCACAGCTTGCTGCTCCTTCCCTTGGAGTCCCTGCCAAGGGCCCCAGGATGCCCTCACATTCCCTCTACCTGTCAGGTGTCTCGTTCCCAGCGATCTCACACAATTATGCTTGTTACAATGTGAATGCCTACAGCAGCCCTCCAATTAATCCTGTTCAGTCAAGACCAAGAACTGCTTGGTCTCGAGCTGGACCTCTTTGACAGAAAGGAACCTAAGGCTCCAGAAGCAGCAACTGTTTACGGAATGATTCATTTGTCCCATAAACATTCATTAAGCACCTGCTGTATATCGGTCCCTGTCTTCTTGGAATGCCCAGTCTAAAGGAGAAAATAGACACTAATAAGGGTCCATCTACTCACCCTTCATTCACCACGTCTGGAACTGATTACTTCCTGAGTACTCCTCCAAGTACTTGGAGCATGATGTGCACAAAACGATATTCCAAGCCAACAAATCAGTAGCACAAAAAAATACCAGGGGGTTGGTAAGTGCTCTGAATGATAACGTGGCAAAGACCAGACAGAGAAGTGGGTGTCACTTGGTAGGAGACACAAGAACTCTCGGGTGAGAGGACTTTGGAGCTGAGATCCCTTCCCCCCAGCACCTGGCCATGCCCCAGCAGCCAGTGCAGCCTCCCAACCTGGCCTCAGCTGCCTCTCACCTGGTAGGCCCGGATCAGGGACTGCACTGCCAGGTGGTCCTCTACCAGCTTGCTGGTCTTGGTCCGGCTCGAGACCGCAGGCCTGCTCTCATGGATAACAGACAGTGGCTGTGGCTGAGCAGAGCCAGAAGAGGCTTCCTCACTGGCTTTCCGGAAGAAGCTGTCCCAGGACTAGGCAGGGCAGAGGCAAGAATGCAGTGAGGTCAGGGACTGGGAAGGGTACGGGTGGCCCAGGCTGGGTGTTGGGTGTTTCTTCGGAACCACAGCTCTCAGGGCCTTCCCTAAGTGCCTAAGTGTACATACAAGGAAGTTCCCTGCAGGACTATTCACAAAAATGACAATGTCAAAACAACCTAAATGAAACTGGTTAAATAAAGATTGTACACTTAGAATCTGGAAGACTATGCGGTCTTAAAAAAAAAAAAGTAAGGTGTAAAGAACAATTTGTATCTCCTTAATACTTTGAAATTTTAAAATAAGTGAGCTGTGTTCAGTAATAAGGATATGAGAGATCACCAAAACATGCCATAAAGTAGTCAAAGCAGAAGACGATGTGTGGCTTGCTACTCTGTGCAGAAACAAAAAGCAGATGTGCATATACAAGGTTGGACAATTAAGTTCAGGAACTCATCCTAGAAAAAGTGCTACATACCTCACTGATGAATATCACTACGATCACCTTCAAAGTACTTCTCTTATGAATCAATGCACCAACACCAGCACCTAGTCCACCATTCACTGCAATTTTGGAACTCATTTTCTGGAATGACCATCAGAGCTGTCATCGTACAAGGTCTCACAATTAAGTTCACAAACTTGACACCAGACGCTGATGTTGGCAACACTGTACAAACAACTGAGTAAGATTTCATAACCTTAGTATATCAGGGTCTCACAGCTGTGTTGGTATTGACATATGGCAGTGTGTTGCTGAGTGGCATTCATTATTGTTGCATGCCTTTAAGTGCCATAAGATGACAGCTCTGATGGTCATTTCAGAAAAAGAGTTCAAAATTTCTTTGAAGGGTGGACAAGGTGCTGGTGTTGGTGCATAGCTTCCCAAGGGAAGTACTCTGAAGGTGACTGTAGTGATATTCAGCCATGAGGTACGTAGCACTTTTTCTAGGATGAGTTCATGAACTTCATTGTCAGACCTCGTACATGGTGTTCCGTGTGCTCTCTCCTCTGAGCATCCCTGTGCCATAGCAGAAGCAGCATCGGCTGGTACAATCCCTGTGGAAAGCAATTTGGCCACACCCATCAAAATTGCACTCACAGATCCTCTTGGGCCCAGACATGCGACAATGGGGGATTTATCCCACAGAGCTGGGCACCTGCTGGGTGATGAACATCCAAGATGACACTCTGCAATTGTGTATGCCAGCCAAAGACTGGAAATAAACCAGTGCACAGGGAGGGAGGCAGCACCTGCCGACAACCGAACACTATGGAGCCACAAAAAGAACAGCAAGGCTCTGTGTGCACTGGTACAGAAAGATCTTGGAGATCTATCACCAAGTGAAAAAGACAAAATGGTACATTTGCATGTTACCTTTGTGGGAAAGGGGGGAGATCCAGATTTATGTCTGCAATAAGTTTGCCTAAATTAACTCTCAGAAAGGGACACAGAAGAAACTGAGAATAAACTGGGGGATAGAAGGACTGAACAGATAGGGGCCAGGTGGGGAGGGAGCCGGAGGAAGCCGTCTGACTGTGAGATTTTCAGGCTTTCTGGTTTGTAGTCATGTGACTGCACGGCCCTCCTCTGCCTAGTGTGGGTGAAGAGGAGAGAAGGCAACTTCACTTTGCATTTTTCACCCTCCCATCTGATTTAATATTTTTGTTACCATCAGCAAACATTTATTTTCTCAAATCAATGCATGCATACACACATATGCCCCTAATTATACACAAGGGGCCATCTGGAGATGGCACAGCACAGAGGGTTGGGCAGGTCCCAAGTGTGGCTGGGCAGGATACTGCCAAGGCCTCTCAAGTGAGACCACTACCCACAGGCTGGTTCAGTGAGATGAAAACAATCAGCTTCTCTCACCCAATATGTGGACAAGCTCGTTCACAGAGACAACTGAGGACTTGAGAGGCAAAGAAACCTGCCTAGGGTCACACAGCAGGCAAGCTGCTTCTCCCACCACCCCCAGCATAGCCTAGCCCCAGGGGCTTCCCTCCCATGCAGTGGACAGGGGGTGGGATGTGGGGTAGGGGATGCCAACCTTGTGGACACTCTGGGGGTTTTCCAACCAGGCGAAGTACATCTCCTCCATGTAACTGGAGCCACCTCCTCCTCTGCTGCTTGGAAAGGTGGCCGGTGGCCCAGAAGACCTGTTACGCCAGCTGAACACCAGGGCATCACGTGCAGCCAGGAGCCTGGTGGCCTGTGCCCCAAGCCGGGACGGCAGCAGCCTCAGTTGACTCATCCTGGACACAGGCAATGAGGGAAAGGCATAAACATCAGGACCAGGGCAAAAGGAAGCTCTGACAGCCACTCATCCACTCAGCCTGCACTTGTCAGTTCTACTGGGCAAGTGGTCTTGGGCTGGATAGGGACAAGACAGGTGAATGTGACACTCTCCCAGTTCTCCTGGGCTCATTACTTAGTGGGAGATCCAAGCTCGATGACCTTCATCAATAGACAATGAGTGGCCCTGAGCTAAGCTGCACTCAGCCTAGCATCCACCCCCTCCCTGCAGGCCCCCAGAGCCTGATACATATGGCCCAGGCCCTGCTTCAGGGAGGGAGGGTCACAGGGCATGTGCAAGCAGTAGCCCCAAGAAGTGGCCTACATAGGCCAGCACCTGGAACCTAGACAGGGAGTCTTACAAGGGCTAGGTGTGCAGTGTATGGTCAGGAAACAGCTAGGAGAGCAAAGGTGCTAGAGGACAAGGGATGATGGACGCACACTCTGAGGAAGCCTACAGCCCTGCTGGCTCTACACTCATCACGATCAAATGTGACCACTGACTCCCTCTGACTGCAATAACGGCCCACACTGTGCCTGGCCAGTGACACAGACCCCAATAATGGCCCCACTTGACAGCAGAGAGGACTACAGTCCAGAGGACTGGCAGAGGACAGAATGGAAAGCAGCCTCTTGCCCTGCCTGGCTCTCAGGCTAGAACCACCCTCCCTGTTCCCAGACCCTGTGCAGAATGTACTTAGGATCAATGCCACTCAGGACAGCTAGAGCCTGAGAGGTACATGCCAGAAACCCCCGACCCCAGGCTGGGAGGGACCAGACCCTGAAGCTCATCTCATCCCATATGCCACCTGCCCTTTCCCAGGGAAAATTCCTAAATGATGGGCTTTCAGTGGGGGGGGGGGAGGACTTTCTCTATCCCCCAGGGGAGAGGAGTTCTAAGATCCTCCTCCAATCCTGGAGAACACCAGGGCTTTCCATGCAGGCAGGCTGGGGGCTGACAGTGCTACTCTGTCCTACACAGAATGTGTAGAACAGGACCTCTCTTCCCCCACCCCTATGACTGCGAGCAGAACCCCCTCCTCTGCCCTAGCCCAGCCAATGCACAGACACAGAACAGCTCCCTTTGAGTAAACACTAACACCCTCCTGCTCAAAGAGCTGCAGCCTATGAGCCAGTGCAGCCCTAGAACCCTCTACCAGTGTCCAGCAAGCAGAAGCAGCCCTCTGCCCACTGCATAGCTCAGCCCCAGAAAATGTGCATCCTGGGGCATAACTAGCTCCCAGACCTGCCTGGCCGTGGCCCTGGGCCAACACTCCCTGCCAAGTGTGCTTAGTCACAATAGGTCACCTTCCCCAACCTCTGCACTCTGCCCAACCAAGCCCCCGGGAACCCACTGGCTGGACTTTCCACAAAGGGTCAAGCCCCACTAAGAGCTGGCACAGTCCTCCCAGTCTGCCTTCTTCCTCCCCTTCTCTCTCTCTCCCTCCAAACATATGTGAGCCAGGAGTGTAGGAAGAGGGGCAGTCCTCAGGGCAACCAGCAGCATGTCTGAACACAGGAAAATTAAAACGCAAAAATATATCCCATTACAGTGAGAAAGGAGGTAGGTTTAGCTTCCCTCCCTCATGCTCAGACCCTGAAGCTTCAGGCTGTGTGCCCAGCCCCATCAGCCAGTTACACCAGGCCCTACAGTGAGGACCACTTGGGCCAGCTTCTCTTGGAGCAACACCTCCCCAAGTACCAAGCTTGGGCTGTGGGGGCAGACAGCCAACCCCTGCTCTGCCTGACACCAGAGGCCTGGGCAGATAGAGGGCTGAGAAGCCTAGCTAGTCTCCAGGCCCAGGAACTCCTGAAGGACAGGGAAAGTCTCCTGGGGCAACAAAAGAATCCAAACCACCACCCAGTTTAATCATCCCCATTCCATGGCAAAGAAAACTAGACAACAAGACAATCGTCATGAGAATAAAAGAAAGCACTCATTCTGGGGCAGACACTGTGCTCATTTAATCTTCTCAACACTCCATGAGGTGGGCACCTGCATAAGCCCTGTTTTGTAAACAGGGAAAATGAAGTACAAGAGGCTAAGCTAGTGAGTGGCACGGCTCTGTGCCTTCCTCACTGCATAATCAAGATGTAGCCCAGATTCCTCTGAGGAACATGGACTTTCCCTCAGTGGCTGCCAGACCAGGGAATGGAGCAGTTCAGGCCAGACAGGGACAAAGTCCGGTGGAGTCCAGCCTAGACCAGTGCAGGAACACTGTGTTTTACAAACACTGAACAGTCTGGAGTGGCCAGTAGACACTGGCATGGCCTTCAGCTGTGCTTGTCCTGGCAGGAGGGCAGCCAGCCAGCCAGCCTCCTCCACCTCCCCCACAGTAGAGCCTAAGGACCTGGCAGCAAGGAGTCAGAATCAGGGGCCCTATGTAACCCTGCCCAGCCCAGCCTTCAGCAGAGTCACTCTGGGTAGCTCTTGACCAGGGTCTCACATCTGGGGACAAGGTCACACGTGATCCCCAGACCAACCCAACCCCCAAACCAAACCAAGTACAGAAACTCATGGCCGGCTCGGCGCCTATAGCTCAACCGGCTAAGGCGCCAGCCACGTACACTTAAGGTGGCGGGTTCGAATCCCCAGCCCGGACCCACCAAACAACAATGACGGCTGCAACCAAAAAATAGCCAGGCTTGTGGCAGGCGCCTGTGGTCCCAGCT
>CAUYTI010077954.1:0-18495 GCA_963575145.1 Galago senegalensis
TGGAAACAGCCTAAATGCCCACCAACCCAGGAATGGATTAATAAGCTGTGGTATATGTATACCATGGAATACTATTCAGGTATTAAAAAGATGGAGACTTTACATTCTATGTCTTAATCTGGATGGAAATGGAACACATTATTCTTCTTAAAGCATCACAAGAATGCAGAAGCATGAATCCTATGTACTCAATTTTGCTATAAGGGCAATTAATGACCTAGTACATGGTGGAGGGTGGGGGAAGGAGAGAGCAGAGAGAGAGAGGAGGGAGGGGGTGGGGTCTTGGTGTGTGGCACACCTTTTGGGGGTAAGACACAACTATAAGAACTTTACCTAACAAATGCAATCAGTGTAACCTGGTATCCTGTAGCCTCAATGAATCCCTCACAATAAAAAAAAAAAATAAAAAATAAACTGTTAATATAAAATCCAAATTATATCTACCACAAAATATGTTTGTTCCATGAAATAAGTTTTTTTATTTTTTGAGACAGACTCTCTCTTTGTCACCATGGATAGAGTACTGTGGTGTCACAGCTCATAGCAACCTCAAACTCTGGGCTCAAGCAATTCCCTTTCCTCAGCCTTCCGAGTAGCTGGGACTACAGGTGCCTGCCACAGTGCCTGGCTATTTTTTGAGATGGGGTCTTGCTCTTGCTGCTCTTGCTCAGGCTGGTCTCGAACCTGTGAGCTCAGGGGATCCACTTGCCTTGGTGTCCCAGAGTGCTGGGTTTACAGGCATGAGCCACCATGCCTGGCCCCTTGTTCCACTTTTCATAGTCTCAGTTGGTTAAGTTAAAAAAAAGAATGCCATGATGTCACAGTTCTTAGGTTGGTTCTTCATGCACTGTTTTCTTCTGTCAGACACTTTGGTGTTCTTAAAATTGAAGATGAATACTCACTGGAACTTAAATTAGTAACTTCTGCTAGATTACACTGGATTTCTTGTTAAGTGAGCATTATTACATATATTAAATTTTTCACAGATGAAATTTCATCAGTGTGAGGCCCCAGGGCATGTGTGAATATGCATCGAGACCCCTGAACACCTACTTTTCCACATGGATCTCGGTTTTGGTAAAAGAGTCTGGAAACTGATGTGGTTGGGCAGCTCCCTGCTGGCGGCACATCTGTCTAGAACTCAGAAACATAGATTATTTCTGTAGATATACAAAATAAATTTTCGTTAGTAATTTGGCTCCTCAGTGACTGTTTCACATGTTAGATTATGGTGAACTTGCATGCTGTTTTAACACTTACCACTAAATCATGACCCTTCTTCAGTTTTCTAGAAGGCCACTAGAATAGCCAGAGTGTCTCCAAAGTTGCCATCTAAGTCACCATACATGGGGGAAAAATGGTTTAAATTGTTTAAATGGACCTCTATTTACAAAGTATGCAACACAAAATTTTGTAATTAATTTTGTAAATTTTTGTTATGAATACTTTGTAAATAGAGGTTCATTTAGCTGCAATTTTCCATTTTTCCGATGTAAGGCGATTTTATGGGAGACTTGTGGACTCTCATCCTATGTTTCCATGTCCTGCTACAGTCCTTAGCACATACTGGGTATGTAATAAATATTTGTTGAAAAAACGTACCATGAGAATTCCACCACAAATATGGAGGATCTTAAGAGGGGAAGATCAGCAAAAATTCAAACTCCTTCACATCTAGTGTGGATGCTGAACTTAGAGGCTTTGAAGTGTCACTCAGCCATGTTAAGGACTGAGAGAGAGAGAAAGAAAGAGAGAGAGAGAGAGAGTGTGTGTGTGTGTGTGTGTGCAGGCTGAAACACCTCTGACCAAATATGAAAATGTTCCAGTGAGCATTTCTTTTGAGTATGACCTTTAAGCATCAGTGCCCCCAAAGTTTTAAATGTTGGGGTATTTTGGATTTTCAGACCAGGAATGCTCAGTCTCTGTGTGTGTTGCTTCTGTTCCTCTGGAGAACCTACTATTACACATCCCTAGGTGTTTACCCAAGAAAAATGAAAACTGTGTCTGCATAAACACCTATATGCGAACAGCCATGGCAGATTTGTGGCGCCTATAGTCCCAGCTAGTTGGGAGGCTGAGGCAAGAGAGTTGCCTACGCCCTGGAGTTGGAGGCTGCTGTGAGCTGTGATGCCACAGCACTCTATGGAGGCTGATAAAGAGACTCTGTCTCTAAAAAAGAAAGAAAGAAAATGGTTTGGATGGCCACCTCTGTACAAGGATGTAGACTGAGAACTTTACTGTTTTATTGTATATAGTTCTAGATTTTTACAATGTACTATAAAGCTTTTAATAGATTTCTTATAAAAATTAAAATACAAATTGAAAATAATCCAGTTTCATACCAAACCTTGGGGAAGCTGACAAAGCTTCCTTGCTCGGCCAAACTTTAGTCAGCCTTCCTTCACCTTTTCCTAGGCCCATGTGTGCACTTGTGAAACCCAGGTTAGCAAAGAGTCCTACTGAGTCAGTTTAGCAAGAACCCCCGCCCATGACATCTGATCACTTTCAATATCTGATCAGGTTCTTCCTCCTCCATCCCAGGGTGATTTCTCATCACCCTGCCTGTCTTTAACAGGAATCCCGTTAAATCAGGTTCACCAACCCTCTTTTGTGCTGCTTCCTGATGATTCTCCATCCACTGACCCGATCCTCTGCATGCTGTCTCTCTCTCCCACTGTAACACCTCTCTGCTGTGGCTTCTGCATAAAGTCTGCCGAACCGTGCAAGTGTCATTGAATAATTTCTTGCTTCAACAGAGTACAGAAACCTTTAAGAAAAATTATAGATTATCGACAGTCTCATCATTCAGAAAGAGCCTTTTTACCATCTTGATTTAACGTCACCTGGTGTCACGTGTGCATGGGCTTGGAGCATGAACGTGCAGACACACAGGAGCATGAGATGCAGACACACAGGAGCATGAGATGCAGAGACACAGGAACATGAGATGCAGACACACAGGAGCATGAGATGCAGACACACAGGAGCATGAGATGCAGAGACACAGGAACATGAGATGCAGACACACAGGAGCATGAGCTGCAGACACACAGGAGCATGAGCTGCAGACACACAGGAGCATGAGATGCAGAGACACAGGAACATGAGATGCAGAGACACAGGAGCATGAGATGCAGAGACACGGGAACATGAGATGCAGAGACACAGGAGCATGAGATGCAGAGACACGGGAGCATGAGATGCAGAGACACAGGAAGATGAGATGCAGAGACACAGGAGCATGAGATGCAGAGACACGGGAACATGAGATGCAGAGACACAGGAACATGAGATGCAGACACACGGGAGCATGAGATGCAGACACACAGGAACATGAGATGCTGAGACGCAGGAGCATGAGATGCAGAGACACAGGAACATGAGATGCAGAGACACAGGAGCATGAGATGCAGAGACACAGGAGCATGAGATGCAGACACACAGGAGCATGAGATGCTGAGACGCAGGAGCATGAGATGCAGACACACAGGAGCATGAGATGCAGACACACAGGAACATGAGATGCAGAGACACAGGAACATGAGATGCAGAGACGCAGGAGCATGAGATGCAGAGACACAGGAGCATGAGCGTGCAGACACACCTAGAACTGAGATCACTCTTCAGTAAATTTTTGCTTCCTGATTTTTATTGAAAATTATATGATGAGCAATTCCACATGTCTCTACTTAATGTTTGACAACATGATTTTTATGGGAGCTTATGGATTCTAGTTTTCACTATATGGAAATAACTATAATTTACTTCACCAATTTCTTATGGTTGCATATGTGGGTTGCTTCTCATTTCAGAAGTTATAAATGATGTCCCAATATACAATATACTTATAGGTCAATATTTTTATGCATCCCTGTTTATTATCTCAGAATAAATTTCTAGAGGTGAAACGTCTGGGTCTAAAGCCACACACATGTTCCTCCTTTGGTGCCGTTCTGATGAGGCCGAGTTCCTGTTAGACACGCACCCTGTGAAGAAAGGGCTGCCTGTATTGAAAGGCAGCTGAAGGGCCTGGCCACACTGCTTTCCCAAAATGGTGCCAGTTCGCGTTTCCCCTAGGAACCTAAGCTACAGCCCAGCCAACTCTGTATGATGTCACTTTTAAAAATCTTTGATAATTTGAAAGGCAAAACAGTACAGTAGAATCTCTGTATGTTGATCACCCAAGGGACTGTAACAAACTGTCCAACATGTGGAGGGGTCACCATGAGGAATGAGGTCTCCTGTACTGATACGTACATGTGGTGCCCGTCCAGTCTATGAAAACTAGGTCAACCTAAGGAGGTGGTCAGCTGTGGAGGATCTACTGTATTTAATTCCTAATTTACTTTTCTTTTATTATAAAATAGCTTTCTTCTGTCATATGTTTACTGGTCATTTGTATTTCTCCCATTGTGAACTATAAACTGCGGTAAGTTTTGAAGCAAAATGCTCTTCAAAGGCAAAACAGAATTTTAAAATAAGCTTTATTTTAAATAAAGCAATCTCTTTGCTGTCTGTAAAACTCACACATCTTCAGAATCACTGCAATATACTATTTAAAACATATCTTGGATAATACTGGGAAGGGTAGAAGCAGTGAGCAAACGGTCTACAGTAAACAAGTGCTGCTCGAAGAGAAGTGAAAAAGCAAAACAAGTCGCGTGGTCTCCCTGTGGTTTAACTCAGAGCTTTCAGACCCAGAAAGTTTGGGTAGATTCAGAATTCCAAATAAAACCTTCCCTTATACACACAATTTTCCATTTCCTCTGAAAATAAGCAACAGTTTGTTTCACTGTACAGCTGGTGGAAATGCAAACATTTCAGGTTCACAGTGTGTTTATAACATACAGCTTTCACCATCAATGTAGCAGAGATCTGTAGAAACGATACCTTTCATCCTTAGGAAAGGGATACAACTGGTTTCACGCACAGCTGTTCAGATAAGAAGGCAGAGAATATTGGGGCAATGCCTGTGGCTCAAGGAGTAGGGCGCCAGCCCCATATACCGGAGGTGGCGCGTTCAAACCCAGTCCTGGCCAAAACTGCAATAAATAAATAAATAAATAAATAAAAGAGAGAAGGCAGAGAATATCAAACCTGAACTGTCTTCCATTCTGAGGGGTTAGCAACGTTTGGGCACAAGGTGGGCGCTCAGCAACCAGTGCAAAGACAGGCTGCTCCTACTTTCTCTTAATGAGATGGTTTATGGACACCATAATACACAGGACTTAAGTATTCAGTCTAATGAGTTTTGACAATTATTTCCTCCTGTAAATACCTATCTCAGTGGTTCTGTATAAATTTTTTCTTACTGTGATTTAACAAGTACCACTGAATAACTTTTTTTAACCACCAAAATCAAAATATAAAATAATACCATCACTCTAGAAAGTTCCATCTTGACCCTTTCCAACTAATTACACACTCCCCAAATCCAGAAGCAATATTTTTTTTATTTCTATTACCATGTAGTAAATTTTTACCTTTCATTCATTTCATATAAATTAAATTAACAGTATGCATCTTTGTGCAACAATTATTTTGCTCAAAATAATATTTTTAAGATTCATCCCTGTTGCCTTGAGTATATTCCTTTCCACTCTGAGTTGTATTTCATGAGTTGTGTGGACATTCTGCAGTTTGATTTTCCATTCTTCTATTAACAGATACCAGGTTATTTATGTTCTGAGGCCATTATGGAAAAGGCTGCTATGAAGATTATTGTACAAATCTCTTTGTGCACCTAACTTTTCACTTTTCTTAGATAAATTCCAGAAGTGGAATTGGTGAGTTACGAGGGGAATGTATATTGAGCTTTGTAAGAAATTTCCAAACATTTTCCCAAACCATTTGCACCATCTTACGCTCATCCACGCTGACACTTCCTGCCAGTCTATTTTAGCCCTTCTAGTTGGCATGCAGGGAAGTCTCCCTCTGTGTGGGGGTTTTCTTTAACGGAGACATGACATTTAGTGAGTTCCCACAATTCTATAACCAGCTAATTATCAGGTAAACAACACACAGAACCTTTCTGTGACCTCAGAGATCACCCTGTGCTTCTTTTAGTTCATTCTCTCCTTTACCAAGCAACTACTTTTGACTTCTACCATCATAGGAGTTTTGTCTGTTCTAGTAATTCAATGAATGGAATTATACAATGTGTTATTTTTCTATTTCTGCATAATCAATAGCCCCAAACTTAGTGGCCTGAAACAATAGCCAGAGCTTATCTTACAGTTTCTGTAGGACAGACGCCCAGCAGGGTATGGCCAAATTCTCTGCTCAGCCTCTTACCAGGCTGGGGTCAAGGCACTTGAGCTGCGCCCCTATCTGGGGTCAGGTGCTCTTCCAAACTCTGGTTGTAGACGGACTCCCCTTTGCTGTGTGATGTACCATATGTGTATTCATGAGCATAATAACAGGACAAAGGTCATAGAAACCAAAATTTTGAAATCTACAAATTTTTTTTGTTTCATTTGTTGCAATCAGATCAGTAACTGTATTACTCAAACATATTTTTGTATTTATCACCAGTTAAACATTGTTTTGAGAAATATTTCATTCTGGGAGTATATCACAGTTTGTTTATCTGCTCTCCCAGTGGACTGACGTGTATGTCTTCCCAGTTTGGGACTATTGTAAGAATGTTATGAATATTCTGTTGCAAGTCTTTGTTAACATGTGCTTGCATTTCTCCTGCTAAGTCCCTAGGAACGTATTTGCTGAGTCATAGGGGACATGTACATTTAATTTTATGGAAACTGCCAATCATTTCTCCAAATTGCCTGCACCATTTTTCACACTCTCACCAGCAACATCTAGAGTTTTGACTGCTCCATATTTGCCCTACTTTGTTACTGTCAGTTTTTTTTTAGTCATTCTAGTGGGTGTGGAATTATATCACACTGTGGTTCTTATTTGCATTTTGTAGATGACTAAAAAGTTCAGCTAATTTTCTTGTAGCTGTTGGATGTTCATATGCTTTTTTTTGTGAACTGTAAAAGGTTTTTTTTCTCATTTAAAAAAATTGTTATTTTACCCTTCTTCCCTCCTTTCCTCCCTTCCTTCCCCCCACCTTTTTTTGACAAAATTTTGTGTTCTTGTCTAGGCTAGAGTGCAATAGCATGAACATAGCTCACTGCAACCTCAAACTTCTGGACTCAATTGATCCTCCTGCCCCAGCCTCCCAAGTAGCTGGGACTAAAGGTGTGAACCACCAAGCACAACTAATTTTTCTATTTTTAGTAGAGACAGGGTCTCACTTTTGCTTAGGCTGGTCTCCAACTCCTGACCTCAAGCTATCCTCCCACCTTGGCCTCCCTGAGCATTAGGATTATATATGTTAGCCAGAATCTTGAAATTATTAGGTTGTATATATGAAATTACAAAAGATATGTCTTTATTCAGGTATGTATTGTAAATATTTTCTCCAGTCTGTTACTTGCCTATTCATTTTCTCAATAGTAGCTCTTGGCTCAGCGCTCATAGCACAGTAGTTATGGTGCCAGCCACATATACAAGGGTTGGCAGGTTTGAACCCAGCCTGGGGCCAGCTACACAACAATAACAACTGTAACATAAAAATAGCCAGGCATTGTGGTGGGCACCTGTAGTCCCAGCTACTTGGGAGGCTGAGGCAAGAGAATCGCTTAAGCCCAAGAGTTTGAGGTTGCTGGAAGCTGTGATGCTATGGCCCTCGGTGGAGTGCCATGTAGTGATACTCTGTCTCAATAAAATAAATAGTAGCTCTTAAATAGAAGAAAAATTTAATTTTGGCAATGTCCAATTTATTAACATGTTTGTGTAGATGGTGTTTTTAGAGTTTTCTGTAAAGATAATTTACCTATCTTTCTAGAAGTTGTATGGTTATAGACTGTTTACATTTAAGGCTATAATACATCTCAAATTAATTTTTTTCTACAGAATCCTATAAGGGTTGAAATTTATTTTTTAATATAGATACCCAGTTTTTTAGCACCATTTATTATTATTATTTTTTGCATGAGGGAGTTTCTAGTATTTCTGATATCTGACTAGAATAATTACTGGACTAGATTTGACTGGAACATTTCTAGAATAATTGCAAAAGGGCCGGAACATTTTTAGCACCATTTATTAAAAAGACTCCTTTCCCCCTTTAATTGGCTTGGCACTGTCAAAAATTATGGGAATGTGTGTGTGCAGTGCGTGTTCCCCAGCTTTAGTTTTTTTTTTCCAGATTTGTTCTTGCCATTCTATGTCTCTTGTGATTGTTCCAGCACCATTTGTTGAAAAGATTTTCTTTTCCCATTTAGTAACTTTGTCAAATATCAAGTGACCATGTATAGGTGGGACCATTTCTGGGCTCTATTCTGTTTCCCTGATGTGTTTTCCTAGCTTACCCTGACACTGTCTTGATTCCCACAGCATATGGGTATTCTAGGTCCTTTGCATTTCCACATGAATTTTATTATCTATGTCAATTTATACAAAAACTCTGCTGGCATTTAGAATGAGATTGTGTTAAATTCATATATTCATTCAGAAAAAATTGACATCACCAGCAACATTTGATGCTTTGATCAATGAACACAGTTTGCCTCTCCATTTATTTAGGCCTTCTTGGTTTTCATTCAGCAATATTTTGCCATTTTTAGTGTACAGGTGTCGTACACCTTTTGTCAAATATATCCTTAATTATTTCTTACTTTTTGGTGTATTGTAAATGGCACTTGTTTTATAATTTTGATTTATAACTGTTTGTTGCTGGTATATAGAAATACAATTGACTTTGTGTATTAACCTCTATCCTGCAAATATGCTGTACTTATTTATTAATCTTAGTGATTTTTTTGGTAGATTCTTATTAATTTTCTGTGTTGATGATCAAGCCTAAATGGCAGAGCGAGGTCCTCTTTCAAAAAAGCAGAAACAATTAGATACTTCTTCCTTTCCAATCTGGATGCCTTTAGTTTGTTTTTCTTGACTCATCACACTGGCTAAAATCTGCACCTAGGATAACACTGAATAGAAGTGACGGTAGCAGACTTTCTTGTCACCCCCGTCTTAAGTGAAAGAGCTAAATCTTTACTCTTACTACAGTGTGGGTGTAAGTTTTCATACAGGCTTTTTTCAGCCTGAGGGAATTCCTTTCTCTTGCTAGTTTTCTGCATGTTTTTCCTCAGAAATACATGGTGAATTTTATCAAATGCTTCTTCTGTATTTGTTGATATGATGATACTGTTTTTCTTCTTTACACTGTTTTGTATGGTATGTTTCATTGAATGGTTTTTGAATATTAAATTAACTTTGCATTCCTGAATAAACCTCAATTGGTCATGATGTGTAGACTTTTTATACTAAGTTGTTGGCTTCAGTTTGCTAAAGCTCGTTTGTATGAAAGGAGAGGAGGTTAGCAACCTTCTGGACAATGCAGAGAGGCCTGGCAACACGCATCCACTTCAGGCATTGACACCCACCTCCGTTTGCTAAAGTGTTATTATAATTTGGGGGCCTATGTTTATGAGGGACAGGGGTTTATAGTTTTCTTATAGTATCTTTGGCAAGTTTTGGTAGCTAGATAATGCTTATCTCACAGAATGTATTGGAAAGGGTACTGTCCTGTTTGATTTTTCTGGAGGAATTTTCATGGAAGTGGTATTATATCTTTTTTAACTGTCTGGTGGAATATACCAGTGTATCCATCTTGGCATTTACTTTATAAGAAAGTTTCTAACTGTAGATCTTATTATAATAATATTATAAATAGAGTAGAACCTTAATAGTTGACCACCTCTCCACATTGACTACCTACTTAAGTTGACCTAATTTTCATAGATTGAATCTTCTCTCCTACTCTCCTCTCCCCTCTTCTTCCTGCCCCCTTCCCCGAATTGAATTGATTGAGTTTTTCTCTTATGTGGGTGTGTATTAGATGGTCTACTGGCTGCAGATCAGTATTGAGTACATTGGATTCTTGCTTTTCCATTCTTGTGATATTTTGCTAAGAATGTGTTTCAACTCCATCCTGGTTATAATTATAAATTATTAACTATAGATTTTCTCTAAGAGATATAGATTGATTCCTCTAATAATTTTCCATAAATAGATCATATATTTCTTCTTCAGTGAACTTTGGCAGTTTGTATATCTTTCAAGAGATTTAGTCATTTTTACCAAAATTGTTGAAATTATTGACATGAAATTCCCTATAATAGTTTATTAGTCACCGAGAACTTGTGGAATGTGCAGTGGTGTGGTAGTCATGTCAGGGCTGCCATTTTGCTGTTTGTTTTTTGTCTCATCTATGCTTTTATTTCCCTAGTTCTAATTTCTTCTTTTTTATTTTTAAAGTAGATAAAGTGTATTTTATGATGGAGTATTCCATCATTATTTTTCTTGGCTTTATAGTCAAAACCCTTTGCTTGATGTTTATTACTTCTCTATGTATTACCATATCTAACATTGTCTTGTCTACTTAGAGTTAATACTGACTTACCTCATATAAAAGACTTACAACAGTATATTTCCACTTGCCATCATTTCTCCAACCTTTGGGCTTATTGAGTTATATAGATGACATTTTTATGTTTTACCTCATTTACACATTGCTATTTTTGCTTTAAATAACCTTATGTCTTTTCAAGAAATTGAAATATCTACAGTAATTTTTATTTGCCCATGTTTTTGTACTCTGTCATTCTTCAGTTTTTCATATATATTTCACTTTTTCTTTCTTTCTTTCTTTCTTTTTTTCTGCATTTACTGTGGTGAAGGTTTACTTGCAACAAATTCTCTGTTTTGAAATTATTGGTCTGGGCTGGGTGTGGCGGCTCACACTTATAATCCTGGTAGGCAGAAGTGGGACAATCACTTGAGCTCAGGAATCGAGATCAGCCTGAACAAGAGCGAGACCCTGTCTCTACTAAAAATAGGAAAACTAGCTGGGTATTGTGGTGGGTGCCTGCAGTCCCAGCTATTTGGGAGGCTGAGGCGGAAGGATGGTTTGAACCCAGGAGTTTGGAGTTGCTATGAGCAAGGCTGAAGACATGCACTTAGCCTGGGCTACAGAGTAAGACTGTCTCAAAAAAAAAAAAAATAAGAAAGGAAATTATTTGCATGGAATTAGTTATAATAATTTCTGATTATCCATTTAGTTGTTTGTAGAATCTTCAGGAATGTTACAGTACTTGTATCTAGGAATGGCATTTTGGATATTTGGTTTTTGTGTCATTGATGCCTTCCTTCCTCATCTGAAAATGTGCTTGTTTTACCTTTTTTTGAAGGTTATTTTCACAAATATAAGATTTTAGTTGACTTATTTTTTTCCCCTTCAGCACTCCAAAGTCTTCTGGCTTTCACTGGTTAAGTCAGGTAATATTTTTATTATCTCCCTTTATGTAACATGTTTTTTCCTTCACTGCTTTTACGATTTTGACTCTGATGTATTTAGAAGTGGTTTTTCTTAAGTTCATCCTATTTAGCAATAGTTCAGCTTCTTGGGTCTGTGGATTCATGTTTTTTGCCAAACTTGGGAATTTTCCTAACGTTATTTCCTCTGATATTTCTTCTGCCTCTTTATCTTTTTCCTTTCCTCCTGAGATGTAAAGTATACATATGTCAAACTGCTTGATATTGTCTGCAGCTCTCTGAAATTCTGTTTATTTTTTGTCAATATATTTTTCTGCTTGTTTTTGGGTTTTTAATTGTAATTTCAATCTGTTATTGAGCCTATATAGTATATTTTAATTTTACTTTTTGTACTTCACACTTCTAGAAATTTTATGTTTTAGAGTTTTCATTTCATACGGTGATACCTTATTCTATTATTCATTGATAGTATATTTCTTTCTTTCTTTCTTTTTCTTTTTTTTTTTTTTTGCAGTTTTTGGCCAGGGCTGGGTCTGAACCCACCACCTCCCGCATATGGGGACAGCACCCTACTCCTTTGAGCCACAGGCGCCGCCAAATAGTATATTTTTCTTTTCTTTTAAACTTTAAATCTAATTTACAGTTGCTATTTATAGTCTTTGCTAAAACCTAGCATCTAGGTCCACTTGGAATAAAAATCTGTGGGCTTTTATGTTATAGGCATGTTTAGCACTTTTTGTTTAGAGACTGGACATTTTATTTAATACTTAGTAGTGACTCTGGATTCTGTGAATTCTTCTGCAGATGATTTGTTTTCATTCGGTTAGACAGTTAACTTGGTGAATCCAGACTGCAGACTTTCCCTCTACAGATGTACTAGCTGAGACTGTGCCCCCTCTCGCGGTCTCAGTTGGATCTGTTTTCTCACATGGATGGGCTCGTCCTCTCAGGGGTTTCTTTGTTTCTAGACACAACCCCTGTCCTAGAAGCTACACCTTCAGCTTCTCTGCTGACTGTGTAGACTCCGCTCATGCTTCAGCTCCACACTCACCTTCCTGCATCCCACGCTGATGCATGGCTGCTAATGTACTTAGTTAAAAAAAGAAAAAGGAGAGAGGAGGGAAGAGGAAAGAAAAAAACAGCAAAGTCATAGATCCAGCCTCCAGCAACTTTGTCTTTCACCTGCGACCTTATTTGTCAGACCCCAAGGGTTGTTTCTGTCTTCCCAGTTTGACAGTCAGTGATTTGGGCAGAGCTTAGAATTCGGATTTGTGTTTCACATTTTCCTTTGCACTCTGTTGAGACACTTAGACAGGTGTGCAGCTGAGACATAACCTAGTCAACACAGCTTGAGGATGTGGGGGGAAACCCAAATACTGGCAGAAATGCACACAGACCTGGGGAGGAAGTGCAGACTCAATAAGGATGTTGGTTCAGATGGTAAATGAAGTTTTATTCATCAACCTCATAAGAAAATGACTTTGAACAAAATGACGTTATTTGAGGACTCATATGATTCCTTTTAAAGGCTTCAGTGTATGTCTTAGTGTGGTATACTATAATTTATTTGTCCATCTCCCTAATTATGTAGCTAAGGCTAAAGAAAATAAGCTTTACAAAACAAATTACCAAATGACCTTCAAAGACTTAGTAATTTTGTATTTACATAATAAACTGACAAATTACACACAGCATGCCTGTATGTACCCATGCCTGTTTGTACATGAAAAATACCCTTGCTATACAAAGGGCAGGCTCCTGTGTACCAAAATTGATTTTCTCATGGTTCCTCTTGCCTTCCTGTTTCCTAGTATGGCTCCAATGCTGTGAAGGCTGAGAGGGAGTGTTCACAGTAAGTCTCTGTGCATATCCTTATCACACTCTGGAGATGAAAGTGGCCAAGAGCAGCAGTCCCCAACTTTTTTGACACCAGGGACTGTTTTCATGGAAGACAATTTTCCCACATACTGAGTTGGGAAGGGGTTGATGGTTTTGATATGAATCAGCAAGTAATTGATTTATTTTGGTCCCTGTGCAGTCAGACCTCTCTGCTGATAATAATCTGTGTTTGCAGCCATCCCCCAGTGCTCACATCACAGTCTCAGCTCCACCTCAGATCGCCAGGCATTAGACTCTCATGAGCAGTGTGCATCCGGATCCCTCACATGTGCAGTTTACGGTGGGGCTTACGCTCCTATGAGAATCTAATGCTGCAGCGGACCTGACAGCAGGCAGAACTCAGGTGGTGATGTGAGCATTGGAGAGTGCTGTGAGTATAGATGGAGCTGCTCTCACTCACCCACTGCTCACCTCCTGCTGATCTGACAGCAGGTGGTGCTCAGGCCGTGATGCCAGTGATGGGGAGTGCTATGAGTATAGATGGAGCTTTGCTTGCTCACCCGCTGCTCACCTCCTGCTGATCTGATAGCAAGCAGAGCTCGGGCAGTGATGCCAGTGAGGGGGAGTGCTGTGAGTACAGATGGAGCTGTTCTCACTCACCCACTGCTCACCTCCTGCTGATCTGACAGCAGGCAGAGCTCAGGCGGTGATGCCAGTGATGGGGAGTGCTGTAAATACAGATGGAGCTGTTCTCACTCACCCACTGCTCACCTCCTGCTGATCTGACAGAAGGCAGAGCTCAGGCGGTGATGCCAGTGATGGGGAGTGCTGTAAGTACAGAGGGAGCTGTTCTCACTCACCCACTGCTCACCTCCTGCTGTTCTGACAGCAGGCAGAGCTCAGGCGGTGATGCCAGTGATGGGGAATGCTGTAAATACAGATGGAACTGTTCTCACTCACCCACTGCTCACCTCCTGCTGATCTGACAGCAGGCAGAGCTCAGGCGGTGATGCCAGTGATGGGGAGTGCTGTAAGTACAGAGGGAGCTTTGCTTGCTCACTCACTCACTGCTCACCTGCTTTCATGTGGTCCAATTCCCAATAGGCTACAGCCCAATACTAGCCTGAAACCCAGAGGGTGGGGAATCACAGGCTCAGAGGACAATGCATTTTCTCTCTCCAACCTTACTCTTTGCTGCATACATCCATGATTTTCCTTAGCAACAGCTATAACTTTAATCCAACTGGTATTTCTTTAAATTAAATTCTTTAAATTAATATTTCTTTAAATTATATAATGTCCAACATTCTATCTTAAGCAAAATACTTAGCCACACCACATCTTCAAAACCATAAAGACCTACATGTACTAAGATTTTAAGCTGCAATTCTAATTTTTTTTAACTGAGAGCACCTCATATCTTTACAGATCCCACCTGCAATATCAATATCTCCAAGGTTGAAATTTGTGGCATATTCCTGTAGTGTTCTTGAATTTATTGGAGATTTTAAAAGGCCTTGAAGATATCATTTTCATTGGCCCCTGAAGTACACAGTAGGCACTCTCACAATATTTGTAAATTGTCATATATTGTTTCAAAATGATTCCAATTACAAACTTTCTCACAAAGGAACTTGTATCAAAGTTGATTATTCAATGAGAGCTTTTAATACACCAGAGAAAGTTTATTTGTATTCAAATTATCTTCTTTTGAATGTCATCCATGATATATAACTAGATTCAAAAAATTACTTCTCCTTATTCTTTTTCTTTTTTTACTGTGAAAAAACATGTAAGATAAAATTTACCATCCTAATCATTTTTAAGTGTATAGTTCAGTGACATTAAGCACATTCACATTGTTAGGAAATAGATTTCCAGAAGTTTTTCATCTTGCAAAACTGAGACTCTTTGCCCATTGAACAATTCACCCTCCTGGGGGGATTCTGGGAAGATGGCTGACTGGTAGCAACCCTGGTCAAAGGCTCCTGAGCAAAGGAAGAAAAATTGGTTGGAATCAAAATCTATGAAGCCAAAGATGGGGAGCTGAGCCCAGAAAGAAGTTCAGCAAGCTGTAAATCCAAGTAAGAGCATTTAAGAACACAAAATACAGGTACAAAGAGGGCCCCAGAACTGCTTGCTAGAGCCGCCCACCTCCTGCAGGTGGCGGGTGGCCTCAGAGAAGTCCCCTGCTCTGGGAAGGCACAGAACTACTTGGTAGAGCCTTGCACACCCCACGGGGGGCAGTGGAGGCTTCCCCTACTCTGGGAGGGCCCAGAACTGCTTGCTAGAGGCACATACCCCACAGGAGGCAGAGGAGACCCCCGCTCCAGGGCTCAGGGCAGGTCCAGAACTGCTTGCTAGAGCTACAAGCCTCCCGGGGGCAGCAGGTGGTTGCAAAGGAGTCCCCTCCTTTGGACAGGGACGGAACTACTTGCTAGAGCCTTGCGCACCCCGCAGGTGGTGGCAGAGGAGTCCCCCACTCTGGGAGGGCCCAGAATTGCTTGCTAGAGCCGCGCACCCCACAGGCGGCAGAGGAGATCCCTGCTCCAGGGCTCTGGGTGGGCCCAGAACTGCTTGCTAGAGCTGCACGCCTCCTGTAGACAGTGGGTGGCCACAGAGGAGTCCCCTGCTTCGGGCAGGCCCAGAACTATTTGCTAGAGCCACACGTGGCCCACTGCCACTGGGCGGTGGCAAAGGAGTCCCCCACTTGGGGCGGGCCCAGAACTGCTTGCTAGAGTTACATGCCTCACAGGCAGCAGAGGAGATCCCTGGCCCAGGCTCCTCCTCTGGGCAGGCCCAGAACTGCTTGCTAGTGCTGCGGGCATCCTGCTAGCAGTGGCAGAGGAGTCCTCCATTCCAGGCAGACCTAAAATAGCTTGCTAGAGACAGGCACACCCCACGGGGGTCAGTGGAGAAGTTCCTTGCTCCAAGCACCCATGCTGGGTGGGCCCCAGAACTGCTTGCTAGAGCCACGTGTCCCCTGCAGGTCATGGTGGAGGAGTCTACCGCTCTGGGCGGGCCCAGAACTGTTTGTTAAAGCCACATGCATCCCACAGACAGAGGTGGAGGAGTTCCCCACCCTGGGCTCCAGCACTGGGAGGACACATATCGGCTTGCTAGTGCCCCATGCATCCAATGGGCAACGGTGAAGGAGTCCTCCACTCCCCCCCCAGCTACTCTGGTGGGGCCGAAATAAGACTGATCTGGTTGCTTGTGTACCCTGCACTACTGCTGCCATTCCCCCACCCCCTGGCTGCTCCAGGGTGCTGAACTAGGAGTGATCAAGCCAGTACAGTTCCCCTGTTCCACCGGTTGCACCAGAGGAGCTGAACTAGGACTGATCCAGCTGCTGCCGGTCTCCTGACCCCGGTTGCCCTGGCAGGCTGAATGAGGTCCAACCCAGCCACACACACTCCTGTGCAGCTGCTGCTATTCCACTGCACCCCAGTTGCCCCAGCACCTGAGAACTGGGAGAAGACAACCGACACGCTCTGCCTGTCTCTCTGGGCAACCAGGAGAAGCCACCAACTGAACAGTTCTGACAAGTCCTCCAAATAAAGTAAAGTCAGCATGGGGCAGAATCAGGAGAAAAACTCTGGCAACTTGAATAACCGGAGTAGATCAATTCTCCCAAGGAAAAATGGGGCAGACGCAATTGAAGACACCATCCATGAGCATATGGCTGAGATGTCAGAAATTGTGTTCAGAATGTGGATAGCAAAAAAGATTAACAGAATGGAAGAAAGGAAGGAATTAGAAGTTGAAGAAATTATTCAAAAGATTTCTCAAGAAGTAATTAAAAATGTGAATTTGTCTAAAGGTTGAACATAAATGTCTTAACAAAACAATTATGAGAAAGACACGATGGCTATGTTAGCCAGTTGGATGAGAGTTTTCCAAACTGCATATGGAAGCAACACACTGTATCCTATGATAGAATTAATGTACACAATTATGATCTAATAAAAAAACCTGAAATTATTCAAAAGATATCTGAAGAAATTATTCAAAAGATGTATCAAGAACTCAACAATTTCAAAGATAAAGTGATCAAAGATTTTGAAACACTGAGACAAGAGGTTGCAGCCCTCAAGGATCTGAAAGACACAGTGGAATCCCTCCATAACAGAGTGGAGAAGAAAGGATCTCTGATTTTGAAGACAAAGCTTTTGAAGAAGCCCAGGAGCATAAAGATCAAAAGAAATGGAGAGCAAAAATGGATTTCACTCTCAGAGAGCTATCAGATAATTTGAGGAAAACGAATATTCACCTTATAGGAATCCCTGAAGGTGATGAAGTTGCTTCACAGAACACAGAGGCTCTTCTTCATGAAACTATGAAAGAGAACTTTCCAGACATGCCAAGAGATTCTGAAATTCAGATAGTAGATAGTTTCAGAACCCCAGCACAACTCAACCTGAACAGGCCATCCCCCAGACACATCATAATTAACTTCACCAAAGTTAAGATGAAAGAAAAAATTCTGAAAGCAGTCAGACATAAAAAGACCATGAACTACAAGGGGAAGAGTATTAGGATGACTGCAGATCTCTCAGCTGAAACCTTTCAGGCTAGAAGAGGATGGTCATCAACTTTTAATCTCCTAAAACAAAATAACTTTCAACCTAGGATCCTGTATCCAGCTAAACTGAGTTTCATCTATGATGGAGAAATTAAATACTTTAACAACATTCAAATGTTGAAGGAATTTGCCATAACTAAACCAGCTCTCCAGGAAATTCTCAAACCTATCCTCCATAATGACCAGGGCAATCCTCCACCACAAAAATAAACCCACTAAGAAACTTTTGATCAAATTCCAACTTCTACAATGGCAAAAGAATTAAAAATGTCTACTGGACTTTCAAGCAACTCGATACCCCAAATTTTACCAGGCTTATCAATAATTTCTATCAATGTGAATGGCTTAAATTGTCCCCTAAAGAGGCACAGATTGGCTGATTGGATATAGAAACTCAGACCAGACATCTGTTGTATACAAGAATCTCACCTTACCTTAAAAGATAAATATAGACTCGGGGTGAAGGCATGGTCACCTATATCCCAGGCAAATGGAAAGCAGAAAAAAGCAGTTGTTGCAATTTTATTCACAGATACAATAGGTTTTAAACCAACGAAAGTCACCAAAGATAAAGGTGGCCACTTTATATTTGTTAAGGGCAATACTCAGTATGATGAGATCTCCATTATTAATATCTATGCACCCAACCAGAATGCACCTCAATTTATAAAAGAGACTCTAACTGGCATGAGCAACTTGATCTCTCCCAGCTCCATCATAGT
>CAUYTI010077958.1:0-50908 GCA_963575145.1 Galago senegalensis
CCAACCTCTGTGCCTCCAGGGGCGGTGGGAAACTGAATGGTCATGCCTGGAAAACTGTGGTGTGTTACGGAGACAGGAGCTGAGCTGAGCTCTTCAGAGTTGGCGCTTTGCAGCCTTAAAAAAAGATGGAGGCTTTACCTCCTTTGTGTTTATATGGATGGAGCTGGAACACACAAGCATTCTAATGTGAAATAGAGTACAACATTTTTTTTTTTAAGAGACAGAGTCTCACTTTATCACCCTCAGTAGAGTACCATGACGTCATAGCTCACAGCAACCTCCAACTCCTGGGCTTAGGCGATTCTCTTGTCTCAGCCTCCCAAGTAGGTGGGACTACAAGCGCCCACCACAATACCTGGCTATTTTTTGTTGCAGTTTGGCCAGGGCTGGGTTTGAACCTGCCACCCTCAGTATATGGGGCTGGCGCCCTACCCACTGAGCCACAGGCACCGCCCCAAGTGCAACATTTTTACTTTGGAAAAGCTGAAATATGTATCCATAGGGCAATGGCCAGGCATGGAGTTACATTGCAGCATGTTAAACTTAATTAAAAACTTTTTAAAGTCTCTGTAAAACAAGACGATACAATGGTGACAGCCAGGGGCTGATGAGAGGGGGAAGAGGAGTTGTTCAATGGGCATAGTTTGAGTTTTGCAAGATGAAGAGGTTTAAGAGATTTATTATGCCACACACTTATACATGGTTAGGATAATAAATAAGTTTTGTGTTTCTTAATCACATTTTTAAAAAGGTCTGTAAACCAGGCAAATTTGCATGTTCAATTAACTGAAAAGCTACAACATCTGGAAAAACATTAAAAGTCTTCTAATTTTTACAGAGAACATGTACTTCATTTTTGTTAAGATCCCGGGGAGCAAGTCCTCAGCTTGATGAAAAGTAAGCTCTCGTAATTTATCTAAGAATCATTAAAATTGTAATGCTATAGGGCTAAAATGGCCTTCTTAGAAATTCCTCCAAATCATTTTCATAAAACATTTTTACAGCCAGATACGTTCAAAGACAACAAAAAATAGTAATAATTGGGGACAGAGATTAGCCTCAGCATATAAACTTTTTGTTTATATCAAAACTGTCCCTTGTCCATGTATTAAAGAGCCAAATAGTTGTAGCTGTCGTAGCTTTCCAGTTAACTGAACAGGCAATCAACATGATTTACTGTGAGAACAGCAGCACGCTGACCATAAAAGCCCTTCATTTCCCATTCTCCAAGAGCAATTATTTTCACTTCTTTCATCTAATGTGTTTCTTTAATTTACCTTTTTATCTTTGAATAACATTTATATATGGTGGGGGGGGTTGGCAAACCTTTTGGTGGGGGTCATAACCCCCAAGAGGGACTCTACCTAACAAAATGAAATATTTTGACCTGGTTGCTTATACCCTCACATTAACCTGAAATAAACATATTTAAATAAATGACATTCATCGTCCTACTTGACTTTAAACATCATCTACTTACTTTCTACTACGGCACAGGGTGAACATTCACCTTCCTTTCATTTCCCACCAAGACTTCACTTCGTGTTTTCCTGAGTTTCCCTGGATTTCCTGAGTTCTCTCACTGACTTATCCCTGGGGACACGCTCCACATTTTACTCATTCCCTTCTCTAATATTTGGTTTAGACACACGCTCCCCCACCCCCATCCAAACTGGGAACACCATACATAATAATCTGAGTAAGTCTGGTCTGTGTTCATACCATAGGGAAAATTTTGACAAAATCTAGCAAAATGAAAAGTGCATTCACCATACCTCAACAGACATATGTAACCACAGAAAGAAATTTTTATAGTAAGGGTGTCCAACCTGCAGGCCACACAGGCCACATCACAATTTATTTTGTGAAGTTTTTTTTTTTTTGGCTTATTTGTAGTATCAAATATCACAAAAAGTATGTACACACCTTTTTTGTTAACTACCGTGTTTCCCCAAAAATAAGACCTACCCAAAAAATAAGCCCTAGCAGGATTTCTATGTATTTGTTAAATATAAGCCCTATCCCGATAATAAGACCTAGTGATAAGACCTAGTGATGCAGATATGCTGCATAGCCATGCCATGCATTTTAGTCATGGAGCGGTAAAGAAGACTGGAATACCTTTTATCTGCCACAGCTCCTTTCCCCAAGCCATTCACACTTGCAAGGGTCCACATGTGGTAACCACGGTCGCAGGCATCCTATTGTGCGCGTGCAAACGGCTAGGGGAAGGAGTTCACGGATCACTAGCGCCAGCCCCACCAACAAGGTCGGCTCCCCCTGTCAGGTTCCAAAAGAAGATGACTTAACTGTATTTGAATGAATGTAGACTGTTGTATTATACTTAATAAAAATAAGACATCCCCTGAAAATAAGCCCTAGTGTGTCTTTTTGAGAAAAAAAAATATAAGACAGTGTCTTATTTGGGGGGAAACACGGTAGCCAGCTTTCATTAGTGTTTGTATATTTAATGTAGCCCGAGACAACTCTTATTCTTCCAATGCATTAAAGGATAAAGAAAAAGTTGGACGCTCCTGACTTGTAAAGGTATGTCTAAAGAGAGAGAGAGAGAGAGAGAGACACACACACACACACACACATACACCCCTGAGTTAGTATACACAGATAACTTTCTCTGCTCTGTCACCTGAGAGGGCCTAGAAACAATGACACTTGAAGTAGCAAGAGCACACCTGTGCTCAGCTCTTTGTTTCAATGCCATTTCTCCAATAAAAAGAACCAGGGGCTCAGCCCCTGTGGCTCAAGTGGCTAAGGCACCAGCCACACACACCCGAGCTGGCAGGTTTGAATCCAGCCTGGCCCTCTAAACAACAATGACGGCTGCAACCTAAAAATACCCGGGTGTTGTGGCAGGTTCCTATAGTACCAGCTACTTGAGAGGCAGAGGCAGGAGAATCACTTAAGCCCAGGATTTGGAGAGTTGGAGGTTGCTGTGAGCTATGATGTCACAGCACTCTACCCAAGGCAATAGCTTAGGCTCTATCTCATTTAAAAAAAAAAAAAAACCCAGGCAGGGACCCTTAGAGAAATGGCTGATAGTAGGATTAGGGCCAGGAACATACACAAGCAAAGAATACATCTTGTAGTGCCAGAAAGTAAGAAAGGACTTTAGAAAAACACCACCACCAAGACAGGGGCATGTCATGGGGTCACAGCACCCAACTAAAAGAGCTCCCAATGGAAAAAGCTGGAACAACGTGAGCAACAAAATAAAGTAGTATTATGACTCAAAGTATAAAATAAATATCTATGAGTCCATACTGATATGTACATGAATGACCCAACAGGTGGGTAAGTAGATAAGAGGGACATCTCCCATACAGAAGAATTCCAAATACTTAAGCAAATACTCTGCCTTCATGGAAGGGATGCATAGCCCCCGGCTCCGTTAAGTGTCGAATGTGCACACCGACTTCCTTCCAAAGAGTACAGTGTAGAGAGGGATGAGAAGAAAGTAGCTTCCTAATGGAGAAACCTAAATAAACTACCCAACCAGGTAACCAAGGTCAACAACAACTGTCACGAGTCATGGTGAAGTATTAATAAGTAGCCTTGAGGTAACATGATGAGAATGGCACTTGACTCCGTAGCCTTTCTCCCTCGCAACAACCCATATTCCCACTCTGATCATAAGCAAAACATCAGACAAAGTCCAGGAGAGGGTCACCCCACAACATACCTGATGGGTACTCCCCAAAATTGTCAAAATCATCAAACTGAGAAAATGTCATGGCAAGAGAAGCTAGGGAGACATGACAACTAAATATAACATGGGCTCGGAGCCCATAGCTCAGCGGCTAGGGCGCCAGACACATACACCGGTGCTGGGAGGATCCAACCCGGCCCAGGCCTGCCAAATGACAACTACAACAACAACAACAAATAAATAAATAAATAGCTGGGAGTTGTGGCAGGTGCCTGTACTCCCACTACTGGGAGGCTGAGGCAAGAGAATCAGTTAAGCCCAAGAGTTTGAGATTCTGTGAGCGGTGACACCATAGCACTCTACTGAGGGTGACATGGTAAGACTCTTGTCTCAAAAAAATAATAAATAAATAAAATGTGATATCTTGGATGTGATCCTGGAATAGAAAGAGGAAAACAAAGCAAATCTGAATAAAGTATAGACTGACTTTAATTATAAGCAATACAGGTCCATTAATTACGACAAATGTATCACATTAATGCAAGATATAAATAATAGGGGGGGCAGCGCCTGTGGCTCAGTGGGTAGGGCGCCAGCCCCATATACTGAGCGTGGCAGCTTTAAACCGGGCCCCGGCCAAACTGCAACAAACAAACACAAAAATAGCCGGGCGTTGTGGTAGGGGCCTGTGGTCCCAGCTACCCAGGAGGCTGAGGCAAGAGAATTGCCTAGGCCCAGGAGTTGGAGGTTGATGTGAGTTGTGTGACACCATGGCCACTCTACTGAGGGCAATAAAGTGAGACTCTTTCTCTACCAAAAAAAATATATGTGTATGTGTGTGTGTGTGTGTGTGTGTGTGTGTGTGTATAATGGGGGAAACTGTGTGTAGGGGGGAGGGAACAACACGGGAACACTGTACTATCCTTTTAATTTCTCTATAAATCTAAAAAAAATTCTAAAAAATTTATTTTTCAAATAAAATAAAAATGTAATGCATTTACCCTTTACATGCAATTCATTCCACCTTTAGGAATCTACCCTGAAAATACACCGTGACAAATAAAAAATATCATGAACATAAAGTTACTCACTCACATAACAGCAAAGAAAGGCCAAAGACAATGCAAGTGTCTATCTAACCGGGGACTGGCCAAATGAACGGTGGGCCGTGTACACGGTGGGGCACGAAGATGTCGTAAAAAGGAGTGAAGAATATCGAGCATGTGATGTAGTTTTTTTAAAAGGCAAGTTATTGAAAAGTATATATAGTATACAACTTCTGAGCCAGGAAACAGGAGAAATAAGAAGATATGCGTTCCTGCATATTTTTGCAAAAAAAAAAAAAAAATGGGGAAGATTAAACTAAAAAGTAAGAACTGTAGTCAGTAAGAACTAAGAAACTGTAGAAACTAAAAACTAAGAACTGTAGTCTACTTACTGTAGTCAGTAAGAACTGACTACATCATGAGGGTAAAGGGAAAAGATGGAGACAGAAGCAAAAGTTTTGAATGTACCTTTATATAGTTTTGATTCTTGAATATGTCAAGGTATTAGTCAAAATATGAAATTAGATCAAGTGGGAGAAAAACCAAACTCTAACATGGAAAACAAGCGAAAACTGTGTACCTTCCCACAGAGATCGAAAATTAAAAAGAACTACAAAACATGAAATTTCCTAACTTGAATGTATCATCAGCTTCTAGTAATTCCGAAGCCAGCACATCTGCAGCAAAATAAGGCAGGTAGGTAACCACATTCAGATTACCAGAAAACATCCGATTGTTCATGTAATAGAAATGGGATAAATATAAAATTGAAATTAAAATGTTTAATGCTAAATGCAAATGGTAAAGATAAACATGGAAACAGAAATGTAAACTGAGGCGCACATACACACAGGAACACCTCCATCCACCCATCTAGTAACAGCGTCTGGATACCACAAGCCTGTGGCATTGAGCACCTTCAACACCCAGATCTCACTTTCCCATTCCCCACTAGAAGGAAGCAGGATTCCTTAAAGAAATGGCAGGAAAATTACAAGCGGAGCCTGGGGCAGGCATCTTTCTGTGCCTGAAAGCAAGGAGGTGCCCTATGGCAAGTGGTGACATGTCCAGAAGGACACAAAAGAGCTTGATGGGTCCCACTGACCAACTTTGGAACACTTTGAACACGAAAGTGAACAATATGTGTAACTAATTATAAAATACAGAATAAACCTGTGAGCCTGTAATGATGACCAAAAATGATCTTTTTAAGTATAAGAGAAAATAGACACACTCAGTTCTCACCACTAGAAGTGCGTTACATCAATTTTCACTCCAGAAGTTGAAATCAAAGGAAAAGAATTTAGCTTTTATTCGGCCTTTTTAAAGAAAGAACATAATTTATCACAGCTGATGAGAGTAAGCACTTTTATGCAGAAGCATACCAACATCTTACCCAACAAAATAACTATTCCAGGCTCAGCTCATCAACAAATGCTAAAACTTGAAGGTAAAAGGTTGTTGGGAAATGATACAATTGCCGGTGCCAAAATCTTACCCAACAGTCCCATTCCTTCTGTTATTGAAGGAGGATTCTGACCAGACAGGCAGTTTCCTCACCAGTTGAAATCTATTTCTCATACCTAAGCAAAGTGCGAATTTAAATTAAGCTTATACAAAACAAGTACTTCTGTCCAAACTTCAGGGTTATTTTCACAGTAAACAAAGCAGATATCTCCTTTATGACAAATGAGATCTAAGCAATACTGTGAAAATGGGGAGGCAATCTTGACTTGAAATTCCCTGGAATCAAAAAAGTTAGCGTGGCAAAGTCTTCAAGGACCCAAACTGCAAGTAAGCTGGTAGGCTCAGATAAGAAACCAGACTGCCAATTATGTATTTAGCAGGTCTTATTTTTGCAGTCCAAATGGCTCAGTGAATGTCACAAATTAATTACACAGCATGCAAGAAGGGTAGTTGTTTTTCCTTTGTATTTTGGGGTGTGATAAGGATAGTGGTTCCAAGAGTACAGTCAAGAAAAGTCTCTCATCTGACTCAAATACCCAACCCCACAAAACCTCAGGTGATACAGAGGAAATGACTGGGGGGCAGACAGAGCTGTGCCCTCGGCAGTTTACCCACGAAGCATTTTAAGCTCCTTCTAATCTGTCTTTTTCCCCTCCCCACCCGCCCAGAAAGACCTCCTGAGCATAATACATCTTGTCACTTTTCACCACACTGAACGCCCGGCAACCCCAAGTCAGAATTAAGGCTGTTCATCCTACAAACAACTTCTTAGTTCCCTTTCTCCAGTTTCTATGACACCCTGGACTTTGTTCCTTCCTCCTATTCCTCCTAGCACACATAGGAACAGGTTCTGACTCTTCAGATGCTCCCCACAGCCACCAAGTCCTGTCACCTGTTCCCTCCCGCATTGTCCAGAGGCCCAGCAATATACAACACGCACAGACCACCAGCCACCAACACCTCCCATGGACCCGGGCATGGGCGTGGATCCCGCTCCACCCAGGCCAGCAAGTGACTTAACTTCTCTGAGACTCAGGTCCCCTCATACACAAAATGGAATAAAACCTACATTTCAAGCTTTTTATAATGATTACAGATAATAACGTCTCTAAAGTTCCTAGCACAGTGCACAAAATAATCGATAGATTCTGGCTGGTAATAACTGTAGTCCAGCAGCAGTGGCAGCGTATCAGTAACACTGGACACTCACTGTTCTCAACACTTCAGAGGTATTGACTCATTTCATTCTCAAAAGGTACTGTCAATTAGCCCCATTTTACAGACAAGAAACTGGGGAGGGGTTGTGACAATAAAAGCAACAGTAGATCCTCCCATGGCTCCTATTGTCCAGACTCGCAGGGATCCTCAAACTTTTTAAACAGGGGGCCAGTTCACTGTCCTTCAGACCGTTGGAGGGCGGCACTGCGGGCCCTGAGACGAGTAGGCTGCTAAGCAGGACAAGCAGCGGCAGCAGAAACACCCAGCGGGTCGGATAAATGTCCTAGGTGGGCTGCATGGGCCCGAGGGCCATAGTTTGAGGACACCTGGTCCAGAGGGAACCCAACTACCCCACTTTGGTAAACACCTTTGCACAACATATCATCACCTCCTCACTAACTGATGGTCAAGCTGAAGTTAAACACTGGCTGTTCCACAAAGACCGGTTTCACTGCAGACACTATCTTTTTTGACAGGGATGTCCTTCCCTGATTAGCCCACCCCCATTAACTCTGTCCTCCTGGAAAATGCCTCTTCATTCCAAACTGCACACCAAAGTCACTTCCTCCTGAGTCTCCCTGGATTTCCTGAGCTCTCTCACTGACTTATCCCTGGGGACACTCTCTGCATTTTACTCATTTCCTTCTCTAATGTTTGGTTTAGACACACACACACACACACCCCAATTCCAAACTGGGAACACCAAGAGGGCAATAGCTACGTTCTCCCTATCTCCCCACTCCCCGCCCAACATCCAGTGCAGGCTTTGGGGCTACTTTGGACACTTACTGCTGAGGGGCCCTGTGCACCATCACTGTCGTCATCTGTGAAATGGAAATGAAATCAGACAATGGACAAAACATACACAGAACTAGAAACATTTACTAATGACACGGGAAACCTGGTATCACAGCACACCACGGTAATCCTGGCAGAGTCAACAGGCCAGTACACCTGGTGAGGGCTTGACTGTCCCCTCCCAGAGTCCCAAGCAGAAAGGCTGACGAGCTTCCTGAGTAACCCCAATCACTGTCCACCACACATCAGGAGCTGCTTCAACCCAGGAATGCAGTGAGCACCACACCCCTGCTTAACGCAGGGCCAAGGGAGTCTGTCTGTAAGTGCTCGAGAAATGCCAGTTGTTACACAGAGAGCAATAATGACAGCAAAGGCCACAGTTATCATTGGTTGACTCAGTAACAATAAGACCCCTCTCAAAAGAAATCCTAGTGCATCAACGTACAAAGTTCTGTTATTTACTATAAAATCAAATTTCCTGATTCAAAGACTTTCTTCAGTTATATAACTCAATATGAGTTCTACCGTTCTACCTTACAATTTTTAAGTATTAAGTAGCCTGATTTAAATGCTTTTCTCTGGTGAGCTCATAACTTTAAAGACAGCTAAGGCTGGGCACAGTGGCTCATGCCTATAATCCTAACACTCTGGGAGCCCAGGCTGGTGGATCCCATAAGGAGTTCAAGACCAGCCTGAGCAAGAACAAGAACAAGACCCCATCTCCACTAAAAAAAAGAAAAACTAGCCAAGCATCATGGTGGGCACCTGTAGTCTCAACTACTGGGTAGGTGGAGGCAAGTGGATCACCTGAGTTGAGGTTCCTGTGAGCTATAACATCACAGCACTCTACCCAGGGTGACAGAGTGAGACTTAAAAAATAAATAAAATAGAATAGAATAATAAAATTTTTGTCCTAATGTTCAATTTGTCCAAGTAAAATATTTCATTACCCACTTTGAGGTTATACGTGAGACTTCACCCATAATCCCAAGGTCTAGCTCACTCGTGGGCACACTCTGCGCTGGGTATGTCTTGCTGGCTGCAAGCTCCCCGGGGCAGTAACCCATTTAATCTCTACTGTAGCTCCGTAACGCACTGCACAATCATAGTGAGGACCTCTGTGCCGCTAGCCCACTAACTAAACCCCCTTCAGTAAAACCAAATAGCAGTGCTTTACAGCTCTGTTTCAATACTGAATGCAGTCAGAACTGAAAATAAAACATATGCTTCTATTACCAAGGAATAAAAGCTATTTCTACCGAAAACACTTTACAAATCCTAAAAACAATCATCAAGACAACAGAAGTCATAAAACCAATGCCAGAAAAGGGTGACACTCAATAGTCAATCTTGCCCTCAACGTGTGGAATGATTCCTTTTGCTATCAAAGCCAGAACATAGAACCTATTACTACAAGTTAATCTTCTGAAATGTATGTGATGTAATCCAATCCAACACATATGTATGTGTGTACTTTCTTGGCTGTATCCCTTGCTTGGAGTGTGAAACTTGTTACATTACAGCTACATCCACAGAGCCAAATGCTTCCAAATATACTGGGAAATTTGCTTACGATGCTGAAGAAGGTGCTGGAGACAAAGAAAGTGAGAGGTGTCAGGTGTAACAAAGTGACAGAGAAACAAGACCCGATACTTGGAAAATGTGCCCTTTTCATATAGTATTTACATAGATGCTATGCTGTATTTGCATTTTAAAAATACTAAGAGAATAGAACTGTATATTTACATTGTTTTATCACTTACTAATTACAAAGGGTAAAACAGTAGCTTTCAGTAGAGAAATCTGGTAGGTACCACATTCCCCAAACGATCGATGTGATCACCACTAGAACCACAATAGGATTCAATGAGGCATGCACAGCATCACAGCCATGATATTTCTCCTGAAAGCACGTGCCCTGAATCTAATCATGAGGAATTGGAGAAATGTAAATCAACAGGCATTCCAAAAAATAACTGGCCTGTCCCCTTCATAAATATCAAGATCAAGGAAAAGAAAGTCTGAAAAACTATTCTGGATGAAAAACAACTAACAAAACACAACTAAGGCAACATGGGCCCTGGACTGGATCAAGGTGAAGATGACACCTGGAGAGGCTGAAGGCTTTGCTGGATCAAGGTGAAGATGACACCTGGAGAGGCTGAAGGCTTTGCTTTCAATCTACCTACTCACTTAGGCACAACTCAAAAAGGCGAAGCCCGAAGCTCTTTCTGAAATGCTAGACCTAAGAATTGAGGTGTGAATTTCTAAAATTCATGCATTTAAAAAATTTTCTTATTTTTAGCCTTCAACATTTCTTAAGTCAAAGCGTGTATACTTTACCATGAAAAAAAGCTTCATAGGCACTTGACTTTCTTGGACTTAACATTTGTGATTTTAAATGGACACTAATAAACAGAAACCCATGAACTACAATGCTTTGGAAATAAACTGAGTCCAAAAATAGGATCAGGCTACTTGTAATCCTGGCTATTCTGGAGGCTGAAGTAGGAGGATTGCTTTAACCCAGGAGTTCAAGATCAGCCTGGACAAAATAGTGAGACCTGGTCACTACAAAAAATTTAAAACTTAGCCACACATAGTAGTATGCGCCTGTAGTCCCAGTAACTCAGGGACCATTTTAGCCCAAGAATAATCCTGTGTTCAGTAAACTATGATGGCACCACTGCACTACAGCCTGGGTAATACAGTAAGATCTCATCTCAGAAAAAAAAAAAAAAATGTAGAATGTTGTGTGTTATTTGGCTTATAAAGGAGGAGGGACTATAGTTAGGGAGTGAACCTAGTCATTCATTCATTATGGATGTACAAATAATAAAAATTTTAAAATTCTAGATAGGGAGAAAATAATCCCCCCAAGAACCAACTGGTCACAGTACGTAAAAACTGTAATGCTAAAAGTTTTCAGATTCTAGTTTTGTTTCAAAAGGAAAGTTGACAGGCTTCTTGGCAGGCTACATGTAGGGTTTTGAGAGAAAGACAAAAGCCCAGAATGACGATATGGCTTCTACCCTTATCCGCCCAGCGGCTGCATATAACATTTACTAAAAAGGAAAAGTCTGAGCTGGGCACAGTGGCTCTTGCCTGAAGGAGGAACACGTTCATGGGTGGGGAGAAATCCAGACTCTGATTCGATGCGCATTAGGCTTCAGATTATACTAGTCATCAGAGTAAAGGTGGCCAGCAGGCAACTAAGTACCCAGGCTCTAGAGAGAAGTAGTAATAAATTCAATGGAGACGGATTAATAAATCTGTACAGATATAGATACACACACAGATCTATGAAGAACGGTGGGTCTGTGGCTGTGGGCGGGTGTGTATGAGAGACAGAGAGACAGAGACAGGCTGAATGAAGCACCAAGGAGGAAGGAGAAGAGAGATGGGAACATCATACCGCACCTACTCAGCATACTTCGAAAATCTTCTAATGATAATGTATTACTTTAGTAATGAAAGATATTTCTTTTGTTTTCCCCTAAATAAAATACTAAGCTGATGAAGGGAAAAAATTATACTCAGTGATACATAGAGATAACAAGCTAGTAGGGTGAAACAAAACTCAGAGACAACCACTATAAATTATGGCCTCCCAGGTTTGTTCTCTAGACATTTCTTTTTTAAAATACAGTTCATTTTTGCCTATTTATTTTAACATATGAAATAACGCCGGGCGGCACCTGTGGGGGCACCGGCCCTATATACCAAGGGTGGCGGGTTCGATCACAGCCCCGGAAAAACTGCAACAAAAAAATAGCCAGGTGGTGTGGTGGGCATCTGTAGTCCCAGCTACACAGGAGGCTGAGGCAAGAGAATCACCTACGCCCAAGAGCTGGAGGTTGCTGTGAGCTGTGATACCAACAAAGTCTCTAAAAAGAAAAAAAGGAAGAAGAAATGACACTGAACTCAAAGGTGGCAGCCATGAAACTCAGATCCCATATTTTGCTTTTAAGTTTTCATACATTGAGAGTGAACATCACTGTCCAGTTCATCAGGACTCCCCGACTACTCCCAAGCACTGCACACCCCAGCTCATTTATCTGGAGCACCCCCAGGGCATCTAAGGACATTTGCACTTTCTATCCTGGTTCCTCAGAGCTTTGTGATTGGTTCTCCCTTATAAAGTCATGAAATCATCTTTCTATTCCATAAAAAATTATTTTTAATGCTGTTTTTTAAGTGGACATTTTTATATGTAATTCTCTTTTTTTTTTTTTTGAGACAGAGCCTCAAGTTATTCCCCAGGGTAGAGTGCTGTGACATCACAGCTCACAACCTCCAACTCCTGGGCTCAAGTGAGTCTCCTGTCTCTGCCTTCCAAGTAGCTGGGACCATAGGCACCTGCCACAACGCCCGGCTATTTTTTTGTTGCAGCCATCATTCATGTTTGGCAGGCGCAGGCTGGATTCAAACCCGCCACCTTAGGTGTATGTGGCTGGCGCCTTAGCCATTTGAGCCACAGGTGCTGAGCCTGTATGTAATTCTCTATGTAAACTTCTAACTTATTAATAGTATCTTATCTATTATAAAGTATGTTTTAGCACCTCCTCAAGGAACCAATACAGTAAGGACTTTGACCCACCCCATTTGCTTTTCAAAACAAAATTTTACAAAGAGGTGGCCAACTCAGAGAATATTTTGTAAAATGTTGTAATATTTTGTAATTAAAGGTACATTTAGCTACAATTTTTTATTTCCCTATGTATGAGACTTCAGGAACAAGTTTTGGGACACCCTGTATCTACCATGGGCCACCAGAACTCTGGACATGAGGAATTGGGTGGGGAATAAGGTGGCGCTTATATTTTAGAGTTGAAGATAATTTTGGGCTTGGAGCCTGTGGCTCAAACAGTAAGGTGTCAGCCACATACACCTGAGCTGGTGGGTTCGAATCCAGCCCCGGGCCTGCCAAACAACAATGACGGCTGCAACCAAAAAATAGCCAGGTGTTGTGGTGGGCGCCTGTGGTCCCAGCTACTTGGGAGGTGGAGGCAGGAGACTCCCTTGAGCCCAGGAGTGGAGGTTGCTGTGAGCTGTGATGCCACGTCACGGTACCCAGGGTGACAGCTTGAGGCTCTGTCTCAAAAAAATTAAAAAAAAAAAAAAAGAAGATAATTTTGAATGATGAAAAGTACTGTGAATAAAATAAGAGAAAATAACCAGGAGCACAGAGAAGAAAAGGGGGGATGCTATTTAGCTAGGTGGACAGAGAACGCCTCCTGAGAATGTGACATTTAAGCCAAAGCCTCAGTGAAGAGCAACCATGTACAAGGAACAGGAAACACAGAGGCCCTGGGCATGCTGGAGGGATAGAAGGAAGGCAGTGTGGCTGGCATGTCATAGGAAAAAAAGGACAGATCATGGATGGCCTTAATGGCCATAGGAAAGAATCTCATCTTCATTCCAGCTGTAAAGAGAAATCGTAAAGTGACAAACTGAGACACAGTACGACCTCATTTAGGCTTGGAGATAAGTATGGTAACTACTCAGAGACTAGAAGGTAAGGAGACCCGTTAGGAGGCTGCAACTACATCCAGCAGGGAGATGACGGTGACTTGACCAGCATTTCAACAGCTGTAGTACTGAAGTGTACTACAGATTCAGGATGTATTTCAGGCCTAATAGCGATAAGTCACTTATCTGTACCAGGAGTGACTTTGGTCTCAATGTGGACATTCGCAGCACATACCAGGCTGGGTTGTATCCAGAGGGTACAGGCAGCAGTTACTTACGAAATCAATAATGAAATGTAAATTGTATTGTGCTGTCTCACTTACCCAAATTGGGATCCGTAGACTGACGTTTCTTAATTTTAGCTTCAGATATGGCAGAGTAATAGGCACAAGTCATCTTGATCATCCACGCTGCGCGAACCATGGGAACAGAATACTTGGCTAAATATGCAAAGACATCCTCTTTCTTACTAAGGATGGGAACCTGAGAAGAAATAACATATAGCCTGTTTATAACAATCACTTACTTACTGTGTTCAGCATTAGACAAACCAAAAGAAAGAATAAACAAAAGAAAGCCGCTGTATGATACCTGCTAACTGTAAGAAAGTATATGCTTAATGGATTTTCAAACAGTGCATGCAGTCAAAAGAAAAAGGAATATTTTAAGCCAATTTTCATTAAGAAAAATGAATCAAAACTATATTTAGCATAATAGCAAAACAGTGTCATCAGTTATGCTCTCCTATTTTAAAAACACATTATTTTCAACTTCTCACACGCTGAGAGCTACTCACCAACAGAGCAGGGGAAAATAATTTCATGACAGAACTCCAGAGAATTTCTCAAAATTGGAAGAGACAGATCAAGTGAAAAATTGTCCCCACTCCATGTTTTATCCTGGACTTTTTTTGGATAAAGCTTTCTAACTAACATTTCATAAGAGTAACAATTTCCAGAAAGCTTCTAAAAATACGGTTAGCCCGAAATTTAAAATAGAGGCTAAAAAACTGATGGATCAGTGAATCCACTCAATAAACACTGAGCTAGAAATAGATGGGTAATTAATTCACTGGTTAAAAGTAGCCACTTGAGGCAGTTGATTATTTCTTCCAGATCACAAAGGTGCTGCTTTGCAAATAAGTATCCCAGTGTGCCAGTAAAGCTTGGAAAGAGTTAATTCATTCTTCTTGCATCCTTCATAAATAGCCTAGGAATAGCCCATTCATCTATTTAATATAGTCAATATATAAATATTAAAAAAAAAAAAAAAAAACAGTGAACAAAAGGCTGAGAGGACATGCCAGCACCAGGAAGGCCACCTCCACACTCCATTCCTGGGCCTACCCTATTTCTTGTTTTATTTTTTGGTAGAGACAGAGTCTCACTTATTGCCCTCAGCAGAGTGCCATGACATCACACAGCTCACAGCAATCTGTAACTCTTGGGCTAAGGCAATTATCTTGCCTCAGCCCCCTGAGTAGCTAGGACTACAGGTGCCTGCCACAACACCCAGCTATTTTTTGTTGCAGTTGGAGTAGCTAGGACTACAGGTGCCTGCCACAACACGCGGCTATTTTTTGTTGCAGTTTGGCAGGGGCCAGGTTTGAACCCGCCACCCTCGGTATATAGGGCCCTACCCACTGAGCCACAGGTGCTGCCCAGCCCTAGCTTGTTTCTAAGGCCCTTCACTCATGAAGTCTTCATTCCTGACCTGTGAAAATACCAACCCCATTTCCCCTATATGACAACAGTAATTATTTTGTTACCATTTCCAAGCATTTCTCTATGTCAGCCAAAGTGGCTGTGGACCTGACTCCTTATTTAACAGTTCCGGAACACCACAACCACTGATATCAAGAGCCCTGGTCACTCTGCCCCAGATACTTGCTCAGTTTTGTGCTGAAAATTGAGGCTTCAAACTAGCTAACTGACTCACATAGCATGCCATTTTTCCCTTAATTAACTCAATCCTCACTTACACGGTGGATTTTGTGCATATGCTCCAAATCTGACTATTCACATACTTAGTACAAAGTACAATCCTAAAATTAAAAGATAGATATTTTTTGTATATGTCCCCGGAAAACCAGCTATTTCATCCAGTCTTGTCAAAGCAACATCAAGCTGTTTCAATGCTGAAGGGAAAGCTGCCTTGGTCAGATGTTGGGATTGTATCCATATACTGTATTTCGTGGGCAACGGGAGAGACTTTTGATGATATATAGTCCCTGCCTTGGGTGCCAACTTCAGAACACAGCCCCCATGACAGAGGTGACTACAACAGCTCAAATACAACAGAAAGGGAGATGAAAATCACACAGCCAAAGCTAGAAGGTTCCTTGTCTGCAGACCAGATGCATTTTAACAAACAAAAGAAGACAACAAGAAAATTTCCTGAAAATGTAGCTTACGAGGCACATCTTCCTTGGCCAGCATTTAAATCAGGGATAAGAAAAGCACAGGGTTAAATATTCAGTCCAAGACCTGACCTGCTGCTTTTCACAAGAATATAATAGCGTGTCAGTGGTTAAATTTCAGCTGTCAAGGTGAGACTGCCTCTCATTCAGACATGCCCAAAGGTTATAAGGCCTAAAACATAAGCAAATGCAAAGAGAAGTTAGCACCTCCAAAGAAACACTACTAGTATTATCTTACATAGATGCCTAAAGAACGCCTTTTGAGCAGCGATTGATAGAAGAAAAAAATAAAACATTTAAACATGTGAAATTATTCAGTTGAAAAAGCAAACAAACTTAGCCACAGGCCTTACACTGAGAGCACAAGGTGGACCTCTAGTTCACTGCCCCTGCTGGCAGAAAACTAATAAATCTGACTCAAACCCAGGGCTTTAGGATTCAAATAAGCTTATGGGAAGAAAGTTACTCAATCAAGAAGACACAAAATGGATAGTTTATTGAACCAACTCAGAAAAAAAAGAATGTTTACACAAAGTATGACCTTTTTTCAGTAAAGAAATCATCTGATTTTAAGTTGTGTCTGAAACTAGGCAATCAATGGGCAGCTGTTGGGTTCCTAAATCTACCCAGAGCTGTGTCTTAGTACCTGAGAAAATTAAGACACCTCGCGCGAGCGGGCTGTCCTTGTATCAGGTTTCCCCTGGATGCACGTGACCATCAGTGCCCTCTGCTAAGTCAGGAGACAGGAGAAAGGAAAAACTCCACAGACCACAGTTATCAAGCCAACCGAGGTGAACAGGTGGGAAACAGTCAACTGTCGAAGAGCTAGAACACCTCTAGAAGGAAGACGCCTCCTTTTCCAAACCAATCTATAATCATGATGGAGTTAGAAAGTCCTTTATAGTCCTCTCTGTAGCCAAACACTTGGAATGCTGTGGCGGTTTATCTTAGTAACGACAGAAAACCAAGTCCAGAAACGTGATCCAGCCCATACGGGAAACCATTATGAACTCTAGATAAGAGCCTGAAGATGACTCAGGACCTCAGCAGGTGAGTAGAGGTTTTCTGCCGTAAGCCACCTCACAAATGAATATCAGAAACTTAGAAAGTACTTGAACTTTCTAATATGATGAACAACATACAGAGAAGGCAATCCTTTACACAACTCTGAAAGAGCTTGCACGATCTCAAGATGATGATAGGCTGTAGGGGGCAGGGAAGAACTCCTGAAACACCCCAAAAAGGAATACTTCAAGATCTAGTCAATGGTCTTATAAAGAAAGTATCTTAAGTTTGCAGAGAATTAACATCAGGGCTTACCTGAGGAACACCTGACTTGGCAGAGGGAGAAGAACACACTGCACGATAATCCATCTCCCTCCTACAAGGTGAGTGCCCTGGAACAAGGGCACCAACCCTTTACCAGTGTTCATTGTCAGGAAACAACGAATAAATTCTAAAGTTCTAAAAGCTATTAAAAAGGAAAATCTAAGAAGATAGATGCCAGGCTGACAGCAATGAGAACATAAACTCTTGGTCAAAACCCATCAAATACCAAAGGACGCCTTTCTACGGCCTTCAGAAACAATTCATAGGCCACAGTGATACTACAGAGTTAATTTTCACCTGGAAAAGAAGTCCTATGCAGTTCGGCCTTGGCTGAGACAGTGGCACTAACAGGTAAGAGGTGGTTATGCTGACTGCTATGCTTTTTAAAGATTTCATTTGCCTTTAACTGCTGAAACTGTGCAAGCCAACACAATGTTGTGACATTGACATAAAATAAAACCAGTGGAATCTACAGGCAGTATTTTTAAAGAGTTCTTTAGAAAATATCAAGCAAGGGCGGTGCCTGCAGCTCAGTGGGTAGGGCGCTGGCCACGTACACCGAGGCTGGTGGGTTCGAACCCGGCCCGGGCCAGCTAAAACAACAATAAAAAAATTGCAACGGCTTGGCGCCTATAGCTCAACAGGCTAAGGCACCAGCCACATACACCTAAGGTGGTCGGTTCGAATCCCCAGCCCGTACCCGCCAAACAACAATGATGGCTGCAACCAAAAAATAGCCGGGCGTTGTGGCGGGCGCCTGTGGTCCCAGCTACTTGGGAGGCGGAGGCAAGAGACTCACTTGAGCCCAGGAGTTAGAGGTTGCTGTGAGCTGTAATGCCATGGCACTCTAACCAGGGGGACAGCTTGAGGCTCTGTCTCAAAAAAAAAAAAAAAAAAATTGCAACAAAAAAAGTAGCCAAGCATTATGGCGGGCACCTGTAGTCCCAGCAACTTGGGAGGTGGAGGCAAGAGAATCGCTTAAGCCCAAGAGTTTGAGGTTGCTGTGAGCTGTGACACCACGGCACTCTACCCAGGGAAACAGCTTGAGACTCTATCTCAAAAAATAAATAAATAAAATAAAAATAACAAGCAAATAAGAAGGCTCTCTTATCAACTGAGCCTATACCAAACTGGTCATGAACACTTAATACCAGAAACCGAAGATAGGTACCCCTAAAGCTAAAGGGCTTCCGGGGAAAGGGAAAAAGCGCCCTGGGATTTTTCAAAGGTGTGCAAGAATTCAGAGACTAAGACTAAGAGGGATGTTTCCAGCTTTTTACCTAAATTTCCACAAGCTATCTTATGTTTGGACTATTAGACTGTTGAATCTGAGTATCATTTCCCACTTCAGGAAAATGACCAAAGGCAACAATTTTAAAAGAAATTCCCACACACACCCCCAGCAAAAAAGCTGGCAGCTATGAATAAGCACACCCATTTCGTTCTAAAAGTTTTTCAAAGAACAAGCACTACACACAGAATCACAATTTTTATATCAATTAGTAGGAAGGAGACTTTGCGTAAAATGGGTAATTTAAAAAATAAATCTCAAGGCAAGTTAAAAATCTCTTTAACAAACCTTAGACATCTTGACCTAAGAAAATTGAAAGCTGTAATAGAAAAAGAACTGAAATCTTATTGCCTGTTCTTGATTTTAAAATCTTGTCTACCGGGAGGCACCTGTGGCTCAAAGGAGTAGGACACCGGCCCCATATGCCAGAGGTGGCAGGTTCAAACCCAGCCCCAGAGAAAAACTGCAACAACAAAAAAATCTTATCTACCTGAAGTCCACATAAACTGCTTGCTACGTTGAATATTTAAGTTGATAGATGTTCTTAAACGTTGTGTGAATCAAAATAAAGGGGCGATCACCATGCAGGTAGCACATATCCGAGGCTGTGCACCTGTCAATTAACCATCTACCTCTACTTTCAGGGAGAATTGGGGTTGGGGGCGGGGAGAAACATGTACTTGAATCTTATCTCCAACAAACAGCTACATCTTTTGGTAAGACCATAATTAAAACAGTGTAAAAAATACTTGGTACCTTTTTTGCCAAAATAGCAAGTGGTTTATTTCCTGCTAAGTCCGAGAACCAACTGTGAATGGCACTCTGGGATCGAGGAGTGACCAGCCAATAGTTATCTTTCGCATTAACTTGTGGTTTCTTCTTTCCGGTGTCCTGGAAAGTGTTAAGCTTCAGTTTCTCGGCTAATATGCTGCTGAAATAAGCTCCAATCTGTAGAAAGAGGAAAAAGAAAAGAAAAGAAAAAAAAAGCAATAAGCATCTTAGTACTGTGTACTAGTATTTTATCTTCAAAACTTAAACAATAACCATCTTAGTACTGTATTATGAGTATTTTATCTTCATTGTTTTAACTAAAAACCTTCACATAGCCCATCAGGAAATAAACTGCAAACTAAGTCCTTGAAGCCAAGAGCTGTGATTTCCTTGGGCTAACATGTTGCAAAAACTCCTATCACTCTTATTCCACTATTACCAGGTAATTCAAGGAAAAATGAGAGCCCTTAGAAATCTCTGGTAAGATGAAATTAACTACATCCTGAATAATTCAAGAGAAGGGGTTCTGCCTTAACTCTTCGGCTATACTTTTTCATATTACACACTGGTCAGGAAAAAAACGTTTTTCCTAAGGGGAGTGATGTACAAGAGGAGAAAGTCTCAAAATCACATGGTAATCATTCTTTTTCGTTTCATCTTAATAGCACGTGTTTGTGTAAAAGAAATTCTGTATTTATGCTCAGTATTTAAAAAAAAAAAAAAGCCTAGAGAATTTTATCTAAATCACAAATCGATCAAATTTGGTATTTGACACTTTGAATACTGCTGCCAATTTCATGAATATGTTTCGAGAGAAAGCTGGTGTTACCTCCTCTGAGCAGGGAAAATTGGCGAAAGGAGCTTCTGCAAATTACTCTCCATTTTTATATGAGCCAAATGAAAAAAGAAAAGAAGCAGAAAGGAACAGGAAGGAAAAGACAAAAAGAAAGAAAATAAAATAACACCTACAAGTTCATTGAATCTACAGAAAACCTATTGAAATTTTCAAGAATACTATGAAACCATCCCGTTTCAGACCCTGGAATTCTGTAATAATATGACATAGTCAATTTCTAATAACACTGATGCAATTAAGCAACTGTGACTAAAATATCTACCTTGGTGAAACTAAGTAAGAACGACCTTAGTTAATATTCTTGAGTCAATAATAGTCTGTTGGTTAGAACACAGTTATAAGCCATTAGCCAAGTTTATCAACCAGTGTGAAAAACTGGCACACCTATTTCTAATGGGAAGTGATATTCCTTGATCCCTGTGATTGATGTAAGATTAAAAAGTCTGGTTTTCTATGTTGATGTGATATAGTAATCAAAATTAGATTAAGTAGAAAAAAAGTCTGAGGGTTTTCCTTTTTCTTATTTTTTTTTTAAGATAAACAACTTTATTGTAGCTTTCATGAGTTTTTTAAGAAAATGTTTGCAGAATGTCCAAACAGTGAATGAATTAAGTGCAAAAGTGTAACAAAAGCAGTTGTTTAGAAACAGGCAGCCAATAGCAGCCCATTGTTTAAGTTTCTCAATTAGTATTTGGTCTTTGAACCAAGGGCACAAAACACCTCCCATTGCAGACTGGTTCATATTTAAAAGATCTCTTATTGGCTCATCATGCCTGTAATCTTAGCACTTTGGGAGGCTGAAGCAAGTGGATTACTTGAACTCGCAAGTTCAAGATCAACCTGAGACAGCCTGACCCTCTTCTCTACTAGAAAAATATGGCTCAAGGAGTAGGGCACTGGCCCCATATAGTGGGGGTGGCAGGTTTGAGCCCAGCCCCAGCCAAAAGAAAAAAAAAAGGAAAATATAAGGCGAGAGGATCCCTTGAGCCCAATAGCTGGAGGTTGCTGTAAGCTATGATGCCTCGGCACTCTACCGCTTGAGACTCTATCTCAAAAAAAAAAAAAAAAAAGGAAAAGAAAAGACCTCTTATTTGCAGTTATATACAAGCATTCTATTAACAATAAACAAAGGTATAAAAGTGAGCAGTCTTACTGCAGTCTGAGCAATCTGTTATTTAATTATACTCTCTTCCATGCACTTAGAGATAGCAATGAAATGTAGGGACTATATACACATGTTTCAATTCCTGCTAACAACCTTATAAAGAAAGTCAAAATTCCAATGAAAGCAAGAGAAGAGAAAGTATGCGTTGGGTTTCCAAGAAAAGGCAAAATGGGACTATAACATTTAGTTTTACCATTAACAGCAATATACTCACATTCTTCAGAAATCAAGATAGAAAAGCCAAGAGCCTCATCCCTGAGTCCCAATCATGGGTCAGTCCAGACTTTTTTTTTCCCAGACTTTCTTTACATGAACGCACATAAGCAAACCCATATTTATTATTTTCCTCTTTCTTGGTATGTTTAGTTCATTGAGCACTCTTAGTACATGTCTGAAAGCCTTCTGTATCTGTATATGGCAAGCTTCTTCGTTTTTATAGATACATAACGTACTGTGTGGATGTACCGCATTTAATCAAGCTACCACTAATGGATATTTGCAGCATTTGTTCCAAAATCTTGCTATTATAAATCATATTAAAATGGATTTAAAGCCTTTCACGTTTGTCATTTCATACATATGCAGGAATAGCTTCAGGACAAATTTCCAGAATTCAGACTGTATGATTCTCTAATTTTAATAAGCACTGCCAAATTGTCCTCCAAAGGGTTGATGTCATTTTGCACTCCCTCAAACAAGGCCTGAGAAATAAGGTTAAATTTAACACTTGTTTCCTCCATCCAGCCAGAGCTATTTTGAAAACAATTCATTTGATAAGAATATGGAAAAACGTTTAGGAGTAACAGTTCACAGTTTAGGAGTTATAGTTCATGTTTCATATTTATAAAACCAAATTCCTGTCAGAAAGCTTGAGTCTTTGAATAAAACCCACAGAAAGAGTGGTAGAAGTGTAAAAATGTTATAATCATTTATTCACTTACTGAACTTAACAGAAAATAATACAACTAAGAACAATTTGCAGTTCGTATCAAGACACGTAACGGAGTCACATGCTCTGCCATGAACTAAACTGCGCATCCCCCAAACCATACGTTGAAACCCTACCCCCCAATGTGACTACATTTGAAGATGGGCCTTTACAGAGGTAATTAGGGTGCCATGAGGTAACAAGGTAGAGCTCTACTCCAATAGGGTTGATGTCCATAATTTGTAAGAGGAAAGAAAAGACGCCAGGGGAACACAGAGAAAAGATGGCCATCTCCAAGCCAAGGAGAGAGGCATCAGGAGAAATCAGACCTGACACTTTGATCATGGGCTTCCAGCCTCCAGACCGTGAGAAAATAGCTTTCTGTTGCTTAAGCCACCCAGTCTGTAGGAGTTTGTTACAGGAGGGCCCTAGCAGGCGAATGCACCCTTTTGCCAAGAAGTAATATGTTTCTGGGGATTTGTTCACACAGACAAAAGGTATATGTTAAAATACGACTATAACTTCTTTATAATCATGAGAAACTGGCAACAAACTAATTGCTGTATATTATGGAGATGATTCAATTACAGCACATACGTGATGGAACGTCACTCCTCCATGAATTATTATGATATGAAGACTTCAACCATAAGGAAAACTGCATACAAGACAATGTTTCACTTTCAAAATGTAGATCAGGCTCGGCACCCATAGCACAGTGGTTACAGCGCCAGCCACACAGACCCAGGCTGACGGGTTTGAACCCAGCCTGGGCCACCTAACCAGCGACAACTACAACAAAAAAATAGCTGAGCATCGCGGCGAGCGCCTGTAATCGCAGCTACTTGGGAGGCTGAGAAAAGAGAATCACTTGAGCCTGAGAGTTTGAAGTTGCTGTGAACTGTGATGCTACAACACTGCACCAAGGGCAACCTGGTGAGACTCTGTCTCCAAAAAAAAACCCCAAAAAACCGTAGATTAGTTAAGGAAGATAAAAATGTTCTGGAAGTGGATGGTACCAATGGTTGCACAATAATGCAGATGTTCTTAGTACCTGAGAACAGCACACTTAGAAACGGCTACGGGTGAATGTCATGTTTGTATATATATAATTTTTTTTTTGAGACAGTCTCACTTTTTCACCCTCAATAGAGTGCTGTAGTATCATAGCTCAAAGCAACCTCAAACTCTTGGGCTCAAAGCAATTCCCTTGCCTCAGCCTCCCTGGTAGCTGAGACTACAGGCACCTGCCACAACACCCAGCTATTTTTCAGAGACAGGGCTTACTCTTGCTCAGACCAGTCTCGAACTCCTGAGCTCAGGCAATCTACCCAACTTGGACTCCCAAAGTGCTAGGATTACAGGCATAAGCCACCACACCTAACTTTGTCATGTGTATTTTACAAAAATAAAAAAGAACAGGCTAGGCACAGTGGCTCGTGCCTGTAATGCCAGCACTCTGGGAGGCCGAGGCAGGAGGACTGCTTGAGCTCAGGAGCTCGAGAACAGCCTGAGCAAGAATGAAACTCCCATCTCTACTAAAAATAGAACAATTAAGCTGAGAAGGTATTGTGGCACATGCAGGCCTATAGTCCCAGTTACTGGGAAGGCTGAGGCAGGAGGATTGCCTGAACCCAGAAATTTGAGTGAGCTAGGTTGGTGCCAGCTAGGTTGATCCCAGCTAGGTTGATGGGACTCTAGGCCTAGGCAAAACTCTGTTTCAAAAAAAAAATCAAGATTGGAAAAGAAAAATAGTTTTATATAGTCATTAAGATTATCTTCAGAAAATTCTTCCATATCACTAAATATTTCTGTGGATAATTTAACAACTACCAATTATTTATATATTTGTGCATATATATATAGATAAGTGTGCAAATAAAAAGAGATCTGGAATGATACTTGATAAGCCATTAGCATGTATCCCTGGAGAAGGGAAAACCAGCAGAAATTCAGATGTATGTCCGATTTCTTGTTAATGTTATCTATGATGTTTCTAGTTTCATAGAAGTATTTTAATATAAAAAGAAACTCCAAAAAACACGAAGACAGACCCTAAAAGAATGCAACGGAAACAATCCCATTTATATATCTAATTAATAAAGCAAATAGAGAAAAAGACATTTAATTCAAGAAATTGTTGAACACAATGATCTGACCACCATACTTTTTAATAAAGGTTCATCTAAGAACAAAAGGTACTATACAAAAATTGTAAATGTTATATAGTAAGTGTTGTTGAAGTACACGGGTATAGTTTACTCTGGAAGTTTTTAATACGTATTTTTACAGAGAGTAGATGAATAGTGATCTGTTGACATTACAGAGACTCGGGGTTCTCGCTTTGGGAGAAGGGAGATACCAAGATAGAACAGGAAAGGCAGGAGAAAGCCCTGCAGTATCAGGTTAGAAGCTGTGAGGAGAGACAGGCAGGCGGGAAAAACAAGGCCCAGGTGTCTCCTCCCTCTGCCCACTGAAAGAGCCTCAAAGCATACCTGGCATCTGGATCTGGGATGGGATGGGGAAAAAACAAGATGAACCTGGTATATGTTATTGTGCCAAAAGAAAGAAGTACTTAAAGAAAGAAGGGGACATTTTACCCAGAGCAGGTTAGAGGAGCCTCTACTGGTCAACCAGAAACAATTTGAGCATCAACAGGAAAAAATGAAGGTATGGACTACACAACGCATCAAACTTAAAAAGAAAAAAATATATATACACCTATGCGTAATACTAAAAATAAAAAAAAATTTTTTGAAAAGATCCAAAGTGACAGTAAAAATTGGAGTGTCACAGAAGCTCTTTTTCACAAAAGAGTGCCAATTAAAACACGCATGAGGAATGATAATTAGAAAACCCAGCACTTTGTGACCACCAGCAAAATCAGTCATTCAGCAGGGGATCAACTGATGCAGAAATAATAGGGTAAATTTTTATCGGAGACTAGGATTTTTATATTCAAATATAAATATGATTTGAGATATATTTGAATATCAAATATTTTAATAGTAAATTCAAGTATATCTCAAAGTATCACCTAAGGGGGAGAGATTGGGTGGCACCTGAGGCTCAGTGAGTAGGGCGCCGGCCCCATATACCAAGGGTGGTGGGTTCAAACCCAGCCCCAGCCAAACTGCAACAACAAAATTGTTGGGCATTGTGGCAGGCGCCTGTAGTCCCAGTTACTCAGGAGGCTGAGGCAAGAGAATCACCTAAGCCCAAGAGCTGGAGGTTGCTGTGAGCTGTGATGCCATAGCGCTTTACCAAGGGCAATAAAGTTAGACTCTTGTCTCTAAAAAGAAAAAAAAAAAGGAGGTAGAGCTTGCCACCTTTCCAACATAGGGAGATGGAGACCATCACCTTGGCCAAGCCGTGGGAGTTAGTATGGAGTTAGTACTGGCATCACATGCCTCCTGACACAATCCACAGTAGTGTTCTCACCAAAAATGTCTAACATGAATCCTTCACGAGAGATCAATCAGATAAATCTGGAACATATTAAAATAACTAGAGTATAAGACAAGAAGTAGCCTGAACTCATCTAAAATAACATTCATTAAACCTTTAAAAAAAAAAAAGGTGGGGGAGGCAGAACCCTTTACTATTCTATACTAAAAGAGGCTAAAGAAATATGACAACCAAAAGCAATGTATGATCTATCACTGGGTCCTCAGGTAGGACAGCATACAGGGTATGTGGAGAAATTCTTTCTTTTTTTTATTTTTTTTGAGACAGAGCCTCAAGCTGTCGCCCTAGGTAGTGTCATGGCATCACTGCTCACAGCAACCTCCAACTCCTGAGCTCAAGCAATTCTCCTACCTCCGCTCCCCAAGTAGCTGGGACCACAGGCGCCCGCCACAATGCCCAGCTATTTTTTCTTACTTATTATTATTATTTTTTTTTTTTTTGGTTGCAGCCATCATTGCTGTTTGGCAGACCCAGGCTGGATTCGTACCCGCCAGCTCAGGTGTATATGGCTGGCACCTTGGCAGCTTGAGCCACAGGCGCTGAGCCTATTTGGAGAAATTCTAAACATGGACCGTGGCTTAAATAACACAGTAATTCATCAACATTAAACACATACTTTCTCAGAAGTTTTAAGAAACAGACAACACGCATTACCTTTGATGGGTTAATCACAATATTTCTGGCGGAGCCGTGCTCGTCTCCCGTGAAGGCCGGCTGATTGCTGAAGCCCTGCTTTACATTCACAGCCGTCAGTTCATCCTGTTGGAAGAGAAGGCAGTGATTTAGCAGAAGGATGGGAAAGCTCCAACATAATCTAGCATATTGCAGCCTGTGTAATGGCTGAGAAACTCTGTAGAGCAGAACTGTTGAAAGAACAACAATCAAAAAAAAGCAGAGACTCGAGTTTAAAAATCAATATATACATGTGGGGAGAGGAAGGGACTGTGGCAAATGTGAACAACTGTTGGCTCGTGTCAGAGTGGGGAGCCTGCAGCCTTGGGCCACAAGTGGCCTTCTGGATCCTTCCGTGTGGCCTTCTGACCAAACTCAAGTTTTACAGAACACTCTGAGATAACACTTAACCCCAGTGAGAACAGCCCACATCACAAGGTCCCAAAGCTGCAGGTGCTGGCATGGGGACTGAGAGAGGGGACACTTAGGCACTACTGGTGGGACCGCAAACTATTATAGCCCTTTTGTGAGAAAGTATGGAGAATCTTCAAAGAGCTAAAAGGAGACCTTCTATTTGATCCTGCAATCCCATTACAAGGTGTCTACACAAAAGGAAAGAAATTATTTTATCGTAAGGATATTCGCACTTGAATGTTTATGGCTGCTCAATTCACAATCATCAAAATGTGGCAACAACCCAAGGGTCCATCAACAAACAAATGGATTAATGAACTGAGGTATATGTGTACCATGGAATGCAATTCAACCATAAAAAAGATGGGAGACTTTGCACTTTCTATATTAACCTGGATGGAGGTGGAACCCATCTTCAAGAATGGAATGACAAGCATCCCGTGTACTCAATACTGTGTTGGAACCAGTAGATCAACAACTACAGACCCACAGGAGAGAAAAATACAATTAAATTCAAGAAGTGGGTAGGCAAGGAGTGGGGAACTTTTACTAAGTTCTTACCTAACAGGTGCAGTGTACAGGTATGTGGGACACTTCCTGAGCGACCTTGCAAATGCCAACAATGTCACCTAATCCTATGCACCCTCACATTAATAAAAAAAGTTTTTATAGAAAAAAAATCCCTTTCAATAAAGGAATTTGTCCTATGATGTTTGGACTCAGGAAAGGGGCTGCACTTTGGAATCTCAAGGGCCACATGTGGCCACTGCTTCCCTATTCTTTTAATTTTTCTATGAGTTTTGAAAAAAAATTATTTTTTGAGGCAGAGTCTCGCTGTCACACCAGGTAGAGTGCTGTGGCATCATCATAGCTCACAGCAATCTCAAACTTCTGGGCTGGAGAGATGCCCTTGCCTCAGCCTCCTGAGTAGCTAGGACTACAGGCCCTGGCCACAATGCCTGGCTCCTTTTTGTTGTTGTTGTTGTTGTTGTTTAGTAGAGATGAGGTGTCGCTCTTGCTTAGGCTGGTCTCAAACTCATATGAGCTCAGGCAATCCACCCACATCAGCCTCTCAGAGTGCTGGGATTATAGGTGCAAGCCACCATGCCCAGACTAAATTTGAAAATTGTCAACTTAAACACTGGAAAAAGAAAAAAGCAAGCAAAACTTCCTCCACAAAGACATCAAATGATACAAGTTTTGAACTAGGATTGTTTCCAGAAGCACATAGTTTTGGACTCCCCCTTCCCTGCCAGTCCCCGTACACATTCTTATCTTATGTTCAAGAGAGCTGGCTCACCCCCTTTACCCATGACCCCCATGGTGAGTTACCGAGAAATGAAAGATTCCTGAGTAACCACACTACACACCACATCCATCACCAGAGGAGAGTGTACAGCTTGCAATGTTTTTCCATACACTTGAGCTCCCTTGATCTTCACCAGCATACAGCAGACACATGTCTTCATGCCCATTTTACAGATGAGAAGATCATGGCCCACTAAGCTACTGCAGCCACTGGACAAAGCCAGACCAGAAATACTATCTTCCAAATCCCACACTGGGAAGAGAAATTTCCATGACACCACACCACCAAAGAACAAATGCCACATGAAAATGTGGTCTAAAAATACACAGCTATAACTCCTACTCTCTTTAAAAAGATCTCCTACTGGATAGACATAGGAAAACATTTCCAAGGCCACATCAAAAATAACCTGAGGCTTAAAAGAAAAAAAAAAAAAAAAGACCTCCTTGCCCTGCTCATATTATCATTCAGTTATGGAACTAAATCAGAGTTCCTAAAATACAGACTTGAATAAGAGGGAGACTTCTGAGTAAATGAAGCTACCTTCTGCTCCCCTTGCTCCAAGCCAAGAAATGATCTTAGTGATAGCTGAAGTAATGGTAGCCACAGCACAAGAATGATAATATACACTTATTCTTCTTAAGTAATTGCTGCCAGTGTAAAATGGGGGGAGGGGGTAGCAACTGATCAAAATCACTGCTGGACAAAGCAGTTTATGACATTTATGCACCTGCCCAAAGTCTAACAAGGTCACTTTGGCTGAAAACTGAGGTCTCCTGGAAACATGCCATGTAACTTTACTTAATTATGCGTGCTCTTACTAATACCTTGGCGGGCCACTGTTTTGGCAGGCTTTCAAAAGACCCTACTACAGGAAATTTAGCTCGATGGCAATCAAGTCTCCTCCAAGCATAGAAGGTCACTGAAATCGTGAGCCAAGCAAAAGATGAGTTGCACACACGTTTCAGAAGACATCTCAAAGTGCTCCAACAGCGTCACGTTAATATCAGAAAATCTATGGCAAAATGCATATTTTAAATCAGAAGAATCTCAGTCAACTTTTTTTTTTTGAGACACAGCCTCAAGCTGTTCCCCTGGGTAGAGTGCCGTGGCATCACAGCTCACAGCAACCTCCAACTCCTGGGCTCAAGCGAGTCTCTTGCCTCTGCCTCCCAAGTAGATGGGACCACAGGCACCCACCACAACGCCCGGCTGATTTTGGTCACAGCTGTCATTGTTGTTTGGCAGGCCCAGGCTGGATTCAAACCCGCCACCTTAGGTGTATGTGGCTGGCGCCTTAGCCACTTGAGCCACAGGCACCGAGCCAAACAGTTTTTTACTTTTTTTTTTTTTTTTGGCTGTTTTGGGCTGGGGCTGGGTTTGAACTCACCACCTACAGTATATGCAGCCAGCACCCTACTCCTTTGAGCCACAGGCACAGCCCCTCTCCGTCAACTTTAAAGCAAACATGCTAGCAAAATTTCTATTGTCTCAGCATCTATCTAAGAAAGCAGAAGAAAAGTGGGCTCATGAGGACAGGAAAATACGGAAAATGAATATTTATCTTCGATCTACTATCACAGTGTTACAAGAAACATTAATTGAGTAACAGCATATGTTTTTACTAAAAGCGCATAGTATATTCTGGCTTAATCAAAGACGTGTGAGGCTTTCGGGACCAGACAGTTCCATGCAGTGTTGCTACACTTCTTATTCTAAACTCACACCAGCTCAGAGAGCTGCTTGCAGGGTGTGACTAATCCCCAGTGTGCAGATACGGCCCCCTCTCCTGACAGCATGCACATGCACACATGTACACACCACCCACACCACCCCCAGAAGGAAATGAACTTGGAACCATGGTTACATGTACCAGCCACTTCAGATTTTCCTCAAACTGGAAGCACATGGGCATTTTGGAAGCCTTGAGCTCTGAGAATTTTGTAAATCTTGCATTCTAAACTACACACCAACACACCAGTAGCTGACCACTTCTCATCGCCACATGCTTGGATTCTGTAATGACTCCTACAGGAATCCTCCCTCCTTCCACCTTTGACCCTCAGGGCCATTTCAACACATAGCTGGAGGGAGCTTTTTAAAAACTTAAGTGAGATCATGTCACTCTTGCTCAAAATCTGCAGTTAACTCCCCGTTTTACTCAGAGCACAAGCAAAGACCTTATGATGCATCACAAGTCCCTCCGTGATCTGGCCCCATCACCTTTGTGACCTCGTCCCTAGCCGCACTCCCCTTCACTAACAGTATCCCGCCACGCTGGTCTCCTGGCCGCTCTTCAAACATGCCAGCCGGACGTTCTCAAGCATGGGGCCTTTGCACTGTTGCCTGTAACTGGATTGCTCCGCCTCCTGGTATCCACATGTCCAAACATCTAACCACCCTAACTAAGCCTTTCCTCAAATTTCACATTTTTGAAGAACAAAAATCTGATGACCCCAATTTAAAGTAGGAATCACCAGCCCTATTCCTTCACACCTAGCATTCGTTTTTTGTGTGTGTTTGTTTGTTTTTGTTTTTTTGAGACAGAGCCTCAAGCTATCACCCTGGGTAGAGTACCATGACATCACAGCTCACAGCAAACTCCAACTCCTGAGCTCAAGCCAGTCTCCTGCCTCCACCTCCCAAGGAGCTGGGACCACAGGCGCCTGCCACAACACCTGGCTATTTCTTGGTTGCAGCTGTTGTTGTTTGGCGGGCCGGGCTGGATTCGAACCCTCTACCTTAGGTGTATGTGGCTGGCGCCTTAGCCACTTGAGCCACAGGTGCCGAGCCACACACCCAGCATTCCTAATCCTCCAACAATCCACAACATTTATCAGCTAAAACACCACATAATTTATCTAGAATGTGTACTGCCTGTCTCCCCCACGAGAAGGTGAGGTATACAGGTCTGGGGGATCTTTATTTGGCTCACAGATACATGCAAAGCACTCAGAGTGCACAGATGCAGTGCCCAGCACATAGCACACAGAGGTGTGCAATAAATATTTGTTCAAAGAATAAACGATAATCTTTTCTGAACAATTAACACGAGCTGGCTGGGCGCAGGCCTCATTCCTATAATCCCTGCACTCTGGGAGGCCAATGCAGGTGGATAGCCTGAATTTAAGAGTTCAAGACCAGCCTGAGCAAAAGCGAGACCCTGTCTCTACTAAAAATCGAAAAATTACAGGCATAGTGGTGGGCCCCTATAGTCCCAGCTACTCGGGAGGCTGAAGCAAGGGAATTGCTTGTGCCTGAGAGTTTGAGGTTGCTGTGAGCTGTGATGCAACAGCACTCTTCTGAGGACGACAAAGTGAGACTCTGTCTCCAGGGCGGTGCCTGTGGTTCAGTCGGGAAAGTAAGGTGCCGGCCTGTATACCGAAGGTGGCAGGTTTGAACCTGGCCTTGGCCAAACCGCAACAAAAAAAGAGCCAAGTGTTGTGGTGGGCGCCTGTAGTCCCAGCCACTCAGGAGGCTGAAGCAAGAAAATCGCCTAACCCCAGGAGTTGGAGGTTGCTGTGAGCTCTGATGCCACAGCACTCTACCAAGGGCGATAAAGTGAGACTCTGTCTCTACAAAAAAAAAAAAAAATGCAGAACTTTAGTCACAATCTGCTTCATAACAAATTCTCAAGTGATTCACGGACACAGTAAATTCTGAAGTAGGGCCCCAGAACACAAAGAAGTTGCTAAATGTCTGTTCCTATTCCTAGAATCAGCATGATACGCTGACTACAGAAACGCAAAGGTACCAACAGGTGTGTTGTGTCACCACTTCAAATTACCAGCAACAGCATGATAGGAATTTTCTGAAATCGTGAAAAGCCCTTGGTACAGTTTCAAACCAACTAAATGAAATCTTCTCCCAATATATTAAGGCACAACAGATATATTTCTCAGAAAGCCAGTGTATGTTAAAAGTACTTTAATAGCATGTAACAACAATAATCTGAGATCACACGTAAACCATATTCCCATCTGAGATGGAGAGGAAAAAACAGTTGCTGAAGGTCCAGTGGTGCATCAGAAAGTCTGGCGGGATGCAGGACAATTCCTCATGAAGCCCAGCTGATAGCCCATGGAGGAGGACAGCTAGCACACCCGTCCTTCCCACTAAGTGGTAGCAGCACCCCAATCATGGTGATGACCCACAGATTTCCACAATGCTTCCATTGAGAACCAGAGCCTAACTCCTGCAGTGGGGATTCAGAAACTCCAGGGGGTTTTATTTGTTTTTGAGACAGAGTCAAAGCTCACAGCAACCTCAAATTCTTGGGCTCAAGTGATTCTCTTGCCTCAGCCTCCAGGGACTGCAAGTGCTCACCACAACACCCCGCTGTTTTCTTAGAGACAAGATCTCACTCTTTCTGAGCTCAAGCAATCCATCCAACTCAGCCTCCAGGTTTAAGAACCACCTAGCTCAGACTGAGAAGTGTCAGAGTCTTGATTGGTGCAGGAGAACAATGGAGATCTTCCAATTCCAACTTACTACAGGCGGCTCCAGGTGGATGCACTGGCAGCAGTGTAAGATCAAATAAAGGGAAATGTGCAGGAGAGACAGGAGAGCTGCGGTTAAGAGCCCTCAGTCTGCAGTCAGACTGTCCGAATTTAAACCCTCAGCTCCATTTAAGACTGATCCGAAGCCAGCTCTGGCACCATTCCTGTGCCTCAGCTTCCTCAACTGTAAAATGGGGCCAGGGGAGGTAATCCTTTCCACCATGATTATCTCTATATCCCATTTGAGAAAAAAAGCAGGGAGGTTAATCAATGGGCCAAGGTCACATACTGGTGAAGAATTCTAAACCCTCCATGCTCCTACCCATCACACAAAATGAAAATTGCTAGCAATTAGCATTACTGCTACAGTCTGTGTCCTATTTCTGGTTCAGGAAAGTGGTTAACCTGAAGCTCCAGTCAACATGTAAAGATACAACAAGGCCTCTTGGGAAATTAAAAAGACCCCTGACTTAAAGCAATGGCTGTCAAAACTTTGGCACAAATCGGCTTGCTAATACACAGCTTGCTGACTCCACGTACAGAGTTCCCGATTCAGCAGGTCTCGGGTAAAGCCTGGGAATCTGCATTTCTAGCCAGGTCCCCAGGGATGCAGATGCAGAGGCTACACTGACATGCAGATGTTAGGTTTCCGGCTGTCTAGAAAACCAAGGCTTCTGTGCCCAGCATCAGTGTGGCTCTCACCACCAGAAGGATGCTGGATGTCCCCCCCACAGCTCAAGAGCAAATCTCAACAAAGTCCTACTAGAATCCTCTACCACACCCTCCCCCCAATACAAAGGCACAAATGTAAAGACATACACACAGACCCAGGAAGGAAAGAAGTATATAAAGTTTTCACTTCACTCCTTTAACTTCCTGGAGACTCACAATGAACAAGAGAACCAGGCCCACACAATTCCATCAAGGAGCAAACAAGAGCCAAAAAGAACGCTGGATGGATGTCACTTGTGTTTGAGGTCTACTGGTACAAAATTTTAGGTCAGATTCCTAGAGAAATCAAGTAAAAGGAGGTAAAAACTCAGAGTGCCACAACCCGTTAACGCACCCTGAGAGTCCTCTTAAAGTTTCTGAAAACAGTTAATGGCAAAACTCTAAACAATAAGATTCAAATTCCAGAGTATTTACTACTGTTGCTTAGACACTGTTTCTCAAACTCCAGTAACACACTGACAGATCCCTTTTAAAGGAAAATCATTTCACTCCATACCAAAGAAGACTGCGGATCCCAAGTGTGGGAAACCGGGCTGGTACATGGGCACCAGTAAGAGATTCATGGCATTGGGCAGCAGTAAGAGATTCAGAACAAGAAGTAACATGTGTTACATGACCTCAAAGTTACGTGAACTCAAACAACAAACTTTTATGACACTTTGCACTGAAGGCCTTTGCCAAGTGTAATCAAGCAGAAATAGAAGGGGGAGAGTAGAGATTTGGGAACAGCATGCCCCTAACATCCCCAAGCCAGAATCGGTAAGGGACACAAATAGCTTCCTCTCGCACTAGCCTTGAACCTCTTCAAAGATTTCTCAAGATAAAAAGAGGGTAGCAACCACCAAAGTTCTTGCAGTGCCTTTCCTTATAGACATTTAAACTTGCTCTGCTGTGCCCAGTTAATAATCCTTAGAACTTCCAGCTGCTACTTCACCTATATGCAAGCAAGGTATGTCCTAAGACCTCAAAAACTTGGGGGCACACACAGCAGTTAAACAGGATCTCATTCCGAGGTCTGTGCCCTGGGCAACAGATCAGCAGCACTGGATTTTTTCCAGTAAAAGGAGCCCTTATTAAAGGTCAGAAAATTTCCTATTGTACAACATGGGGAATTTTTTAAAAATCACTCTTAATATCAGTAACGGTTGAGAGGGAGGGCAACCGTGAATTTCGACATGGTTTTAAATGTATTTAAATTAGCAGCATCTAGGACAAAATAGTTGTACAAGATGGGCATACCAAGTGTTTGCTCGGCCAAGAGGCGATGCTAGCTGAGAATGGGAATTTAGTCCTCACCACATGGGCCAGGGTAGCAGTGCAAACAGCTGTGACGTAGACTTCAACAGATTTACAACAGACTTGGTCCCAAAGTAACCCAAGCATGGAGGAAGGCAGACTCTCTCACATATCTTGTCGTTGATTTCAACTAAAATAGCAAGCCTTAAAGCAATTCTAGAGAGACAGGTACCCAGAGTAACGCAGAAACAAAGGCTAGAGAATAGCCCATGATACTATGGAAGGCCAGGGTTCACTCTGTATTTTTGTATTCTACACTGATAGAAAAACCAGACCTTCAATACTCTGGGTAAGCTCCAAATGCATCCATAAATCTCAGGCATTTACCTTGAACTTCACTTATTTTTTGGATCGCTTTCAAAGCTATCTTTTAATTTCAATGAAATGTTTCACTGGGAAAGTGCAAACATCTTTATGTAAGTTTGGAAATTGCTTAAGCTCTTTCTCACTTAAGGAAAAAAAAAATTCAGTTCAGCATAATTTTCAATGGCCATCTTAATGCAGATAATGAATGTACACTGATACAGATGCCAGTGCACATGTACACACCTACTCACTCTGCACCTCCTTCAGGGTCACCATCTAGCGCCCAAAACGTGTGCAGAAAAACTTCCACTTTTCTCCATCACCTAGTCATGTCTAATGCAATAAACGGTCAGTGAATCGGACAGAAGAGCCCACTACATACCCCTCTATGTGCTTGTCAGGCAAGCCGGGTTAGCTCAGGTCTTACTTAGAACAAATACAATTTTTAAAATGGTTTTGTAACTACTTTTCCTAGCCTGGTCCACGTCCCCCCCCCCCAAAGAGCATTCTGCCAGACCCCTGAGGACGTCTGCAGACCCAGGTTTGCAAATCGGGGCTGTGATCTTCCCCATCACAGATACAGCAGATATAAATGACCCAGAAGATAAGGGAAGACGCTTCCTCCTTATACCTCACTATTACCGAGTCTCACCCACCCCTCTGTCAAACCATGCCTCACTTTTATGCCTCCCTTTAAAATTTTCATCACCCCTCTGAAGCTGCTGTCACATGAGGCTCTGGCCACTGCTCCTCACACATCTTGCCTCCTCCATCGAGCCCGCCCACTGGCCCCAGATGAGTCCTCCTGAAACACAGTTTTCTATTCTGCATTGGCATCCAAAATCCTTGGAGGCTTTTTACCCTACCCACCCTGTACCCCCAGAAAGGGACAAAGAAGCATCTAGCACAAATATCTCCAGACCCTCAGTAACATCCCCTTCTCTCCCCAACCCTGCCCCGCATTGAAACACAATTACTAGGATTGGCATTCAAAGCCTTAAACAATCATGCCCAGCATTCTGGGCCAGCTTCCACTCTTAAGTGTGAGAATCACAAGGACCTGAGTCTGAAGGCAGAGCCGTTACCTATGGTTGGGACTAAGGCAACTGATCTCTCTGTCCCTTGGTGGCTCTGTTTGAAAGGAGACGAGAATAACTCACAGACTGAGGTTACATAAGATAAAATGTGCAGAGTTTAACACGGTGCCTGATCCATTATTCAAGTGCCCTATAAATGGTGGCTACTGTTGTCTTCTATTTTTTTCTATTTTCCCTTTCACTTCTTCCACCCATAATATGCCACACCACACACACAAACTCTAAGCATGTCATTCGCACCCCTTGAAGTACATTATCATGAAATCCTGTGCATTTTCTCAAAGGATGACAACTCAGGGATCCACTTCACTGAATCAAGAAATAATTATGCACACAAGCTCTGTGCTGAGTACTGGGGATTCCACAGTGAGTGAACTAACGGTGTTACAAATGCCCCAAAGAGAAGTTCTGCCTACTCAGAAAGCACTCGATAAATAGTGGCTTAACCTAGTCTAGGAAATCAGACAACAACGCCTCCCCCAAATGACCTCTGACCTGACCTCTAACCACAAAGTGGGCATTAACTTCAAGAACAGGGCTTCACAATGCCAAGGCCTGACATTCTGCATGAAGTGATACAACATTAACTCTAAGGAGACTTGAAAAGAGAGGGATTATATATTCCCAGAGTGACCACTGTAAAAATTAAAATTCAGACAAGTCTAACTAAAATCCAATATGTAAATTAAAATTATAAAATTTTAACTGAAATTATAAAAGTAGAAAGCCAGGCTCCTCATCCGTAGCATAGAAGTTATGGCACCAGCCACATATTGTGAGGCTGATGGGTTCGAACCCAGCCTAGGCCAGCTAAACAACAATGACAACTGCAACAAAAAAATAGCCAATGGCAGCACCTCTGGCTCAAAGGAGTAGGGCACTGGCCCCATATGCCAGAGGTGGCCGGTTCAAACCCAGCCCTGGCCAAAAACTGCAAAAAAAAATAGCCGGGCATTGTGGCAGGCACCTATAGTCCCAGCTACTTGGAGGCTGACGCAAGAGAGTAGCTTATGCCCAAGAGTTTGAGGTTGCTGTGAACTGTGATACCACAGCACTCTACCAAGGGTGACATAGGGAGACTTTGTCTCAAAAAAAAAAAAAAAAAAAGTAGAAAGCCAAAGACACACAGAAAACAAATAGTAAAATATTACACTCAAATCCCACCCATTCAATAATCACATTAAGTACTAATTAAATATTCATGAACTGAGGCTACAATTAAAAGACAGGAATTGTCAGAATGGATAAAAAAGTAAAGCCCAACTACAGGTTGTACTTTAAATATAAAGATGTACTTCAAACATAAAGACAGATAAGTTGACAGGAAATAGATGGAAGGTATATACCATGCAAGCAATGAAGATAAAAGAGCTGAAGGAGGTGTGTTAATACTGCATGAGGGAGAATCCAAGACAAAAAGCATTATTAGAGATAAAGGGGTGCATGTCATAATGATAAAAGGGCCCATTCATTAGGAAGGCATAATGATCACTGGCAGAGGAAGGGCATGGATAACGGCTACAGGGTTGGGAAAAGGAGAGAAAGAATGCTGCTGTCACAGCAGAAGCAAGGGAGAGGGTGCAGGCAGAGGGAAAGAATGAGGCAGCGGGGCGGGAAAGCGTCTGTGGACCAGGTAAAGGATGTCTGTCTTCATCACAAAAGTATGAACAATCTTAAGCAAGGGGGTGCTTCATCCAACCTGAAAAGGTCTGCAGTGTGGGCAAGTGATTGCAGTAGGGTCAGAGTAACTAGCAGACTGGGGGTAAGGGAGGTTGGGCCAGTTAGTAGACTGTCCTAAGAGTGGGGACATCACTGGAGGAAAAACTCGCTTCTATTCAGGTTGGGGGGAGGGGGAAGGACGGAGGGGGTGGTTGGGCTGCTCCCACTGAATGGGCACTAAGTAGGAGTATAGGGCACACCTTCCGGGCGCAGGACATAGCTACCAGAGGGACTCTACCTAACAAATTCAAATATTACGATTTGGTTGTTTGTATCCTCGCATTAACCCGAAATAAAAAAATTAAAAATAAATTTAAAAATTGAGCGGGGACATCAGATAATGGTAGTTTGTGTGACACAGAAAGAGGTTTAGGAGGGAAACTCAACAGCCTTACGTTGACTTGTTAGATGGAATGAGCACGGTGGTCAAGGACGCTCCCATTCCCCTCGGATGGGAATATCTCCCAAGATAGGGCTGTGTTGGGAGGCTTTGGGTGGGAAGTGTAGTGGAATACTAGTTTGATGAATCAGACAACCAAGACACAATGTGTCCTACAGGCACTTGGCCACACCTGTCTGGAGGAGTAAGGACAAAGCAGCGAAATTGTATGTTGTCTGCACACAGGTCATAACCGAAGCCTGGGGGTGACTGAGGTCATCTGGGGTGATGATAAAGCAAGAAGACACAAGGACCTAGGACAGACCCTGAGGAAAATCCATATTGATTTGATTTAATGGCCAGGTAGACAAGGAAAAGCCTTCAAAGGAGACTGAAACATCAGAGGGAAACTGAAGTGCTGCCTTGGAAGAAGCTGCTTCACGAGGGCGCAGAGGGATGGAGGGCAGCAGGGAACACGGCCGTCACTGGCCACTTGGACAGACCAGGGTCTCAGCAGAATGACTGGAATGAGCAGTGGGAGCCTCGGGAGGGTGCAGGATGCTTCTAGAAAAGTGCAGAGAAAGAGAAGAGGAATGGGCAACGGGATAGAGGGAGACCTAAGACGTGAGAGTCTTGGGCCTGATCTAATGACATCAGGAAGAAGCCAGTGAAGGAAGTAGTTGAAAATTACATGAAAAAAGGGAGATACCCGAGAACTAGAAGTTTCTGAGAAACAGGAGGAGATGACCTCCCACCCCAGGACCCAGAAGGCAAGAGCCAGCACCAGACTAACTCAGAACACATGGAGGAGGATCTGAAGAGAGGTCCTGTGGGCACAGTGCTATGGACAGAACCAGGTCCCTCAAACAGCTAATCAAAGTCCTAAAGCATCTATGCAAAGCACCTATGCATAGGACCTTATTTGCAAACAGGGTCTTTGCAGATGGAATGAAAGACAGGTCACGCTGCGTGGGGGTCTTAATCTGGCATGGCCGCCATCCATGTAAAAGAAGGGACAGACGAAGCAATGCGAAAATGGGGGCAGAGACTGGAGTTTTGCTGCCACAAGCCAAGGAACAAGTGGGGCCAGAAGAAGGTAGGGGGCACGAGGAAGGGTCTTCCATTAGAGCAGTGGTTCTCAACCTGTGGGTCGAGACCCCTTTTTAACAATGAAAATACACTGCGGCATTAGGAAGGTTGAGAACCACTGCCTTAGAGGCTGCTGCAGAAGGGTGGCCCTGCCAACACCTTGGTTTCAGACTAGCAGCTGCAGCCTCCAGAAAGAATAAATTTCCAGGCTCAGCGCCCATAGCACAGTGGTTATGGCGCCGGCCACATACACGGAGGGTGGTACAGGTTCAAACTCATCCCGGGCCACCTACACAACAATGACAACTGCAACAAAAATAGCCGGGCATTGTGGCGGGCACCTGTAATCCCAGCTACTGGGGCAGCGGAGGCAAGAGAATCTCTTAAGCCCAAGAGTTTAAGGTTGCCATGAGCTATGACACCACAGCACTCTACTGAGGGCAACGTAGTGAGACTGCCTCAAAAAAAAAGAATAAATTTCCACTATTTTAAGACATCAACCTTGTGGTATTGCAGCCCAAGGAATATGAAACATACATAGCAGCTGTCCCTCATGGCAAGACTGCATAGTAAGTCGGGATCCAGGTCACCTGGCGGCAGCAAGAGACCATCACTGTGGAGTACAACAGCCAAGAAAAGCAGCATCACTAAGGTGCAGCGTGAGCAGACACCTCGGCCCCCTACACCACAGAATGGGGGCTGATTTCTGTTATAGGAGGATCTCCTATATTTGACAAGGCACTTAATGGGTTTTTGAGAAGTTCAAAGAAAGGTCAAGGGCATGGGAAAGGTTGGGGTGAGAGGTCCCCACTGCAGCCAAAATACTTACAAGGGAAACATTTTACCAGCCTCCTGAAGAGGGCCAAAGGTAGAGGCCAGACCAGGTGAGGCAGGCAAGGCTCTCCTAAAAGGTAATCTTGTCCTTTCGCCACTTCACCAACACTTCTAAGGCCACATGTGCATAGGAGGCACAGCTGAAAGTCAGCTCTTTACATCCACCACCATCTATATTACTATTAATATTCACTCCATGCAACCCACACCTGCAGGCCATCAATCACCAACTGTGGGGACTGATGGAACCAAAAGGATATGATGAACTCAACACACAACAGCCAGGGCCACCTTCACATCTGTACCTGGAGCAGGCAAGATGTTAGGCTATGATAATCCCACTCCCAGCAATTTCCTTTTTTTGGAGACAGAGTCTCACAATGCTGCCCTGGATAGAGTACCATGGCATCACAGCTCACAGCAACTTCCAACTCTTGGGCTTTGGCGATTCTCTCGCCTAAGCCTCCCAAGTATCTGGGACTACAAGCACCCACCACAATGCCCAGCTATTTTTGGTTGTAGTTGTCATTGTTGTTTAGCAGGCCCGGGCCAGGTTTGAAGCCGCCAGCCTCAGGTGTATGTAACCAGCATTAACCACTGAGCTACAGGCACTGAGCCCACTCCCAGCATTTCAACAGCACATGCAGACCCATCCTCATAATAGCCAAGTGGCTGGGGCAGGATGAGCCCCATTTTACAGGGAGAGAAACTGAGGCTGAAAGGTGGGCAGAAGTGAAATGAATGGTTAGGTGGCCATGTGAGAAATCAGGCCCCAAAATAGGTCAACGTGTTTTCCAAGATAATAAGATCTTCAGGGAGAGCACAGTGTGACTGCAACAAGCCTACAGTAGAACCCTGGCTCCCTTCCTCTTCTGGGAAACGGAGATAACCCCACCTACCTCACATGCCCCCTGGAAAGAGTAAGTGAAAACTGGGTGGCACCATTAGCACAGTAACTGGCACACACTAAGAACTTTTTGAAAAAGGATCATCAGCATGGGCAGCGCCTGTGGCTTAGTGAGTAGGGCACCAGCCCCATATACCAAGAGTAGCAGGTTCAAACTCAGCCCTGGCCAAACCGCAACAAAAAAAATAGCCGGGTAATGTGGTGGGCACCTGCAGTCCCAGCTACTTGAGAGGCTGAGGCAAGAGAACTGCTTGAGCCCAAGAGTTGGACGTTGCTGTGATCTGTGATGGCATGGCACTCTACTGAGGGCGATAAAGTGAAACTCTGCCTCTAAAAAAAAAAAGGATCATCAGCATCATCACAATTATGACCTTTGTATGGCCAGCACATACAGCCCACACAGTGCACATGACTGGGGAAGCAGTAACGTCAATAAACTAGATGGAAATGTCCAACAGGTATGACACAGTGAACACAGCTCTCAGAGGTGCCAACCTCCCATGACAACCTCATCCTACTCATAAGTGTCCCAGTGAGACAGGCGGTGCCTCCTCCCCGCTTTAAAAGGGGAAGAACCTTTGATTCCAATTGTATCTAAATATACTTCGCGTTTACTCCACTCTTATCTAAGTAATTGTATCCCATTAATTAATTCATATTCAACTCACATTCAAATGCATGTCACCCTCTGATATCAAACACCTGGATATGGCTCTCAGAAAAAATGGAGGGAAGCTGCAGGAGAAAAATACTTGAACTTTTAGATTTGCATATTCATACAGCAAGAAAGAGGACTTAAGGTATCTGCTAGTTTATTCTGCTCTGAATCACATTTAAGGCAGCCCGAAAAGATAGTTTTCTCTTTAGACCCATTATTGCTAAGGTAAGACAATTCTTGGATTGCCATCTTATCCAATTGTTAACCTTTCCTTCCTTTCGATCATTTTTCTCTGAGTAGAATACTTCACGTGCTAGTGTGCTGGGTGATCAAAGGGCAGAGAACACAAGGACAGACCATGGTTTCTGTCTTCGAAGTCGTCAATTGATTTACATCCATCCCCGCAGTGTGGCTCTTTTCATTTACCCCTCTACAACACCCCACAGCATCCCTGATCCCACGCGCAGCACCCACACTGAGCACGCACCTACAGGGAGCCAGCCTGTGGGAAACCAGAGAACGACTTCCACCAAATGTTTCGCAAAATTTAAAAAAAGAAAAAAAACAAACAACCTTGTTGAGTGACAGATAAAATGGGTGCAGGAAAACTCAAGTAAAACCACAGAACATCCTTCTTGCTTGGCAAAAAGGGAAAAAGAGAATCGAAATTCTATTTTGCTATTGGTAGTGACGGTTTTGTTCATTGGTTTTAGGTCAATTGCTCAGAAACGGAAAGGCTAAATCTTTAATTTTCAAGTCAAGGAAACAAATTTCTCCTAGTCAACCTCAGAAAAACTAGTGTGAACAGTTAACCTCTGTTAGCATCTCCGGGCCTCCACCCTCTTTATTTTCGGGAGGCTTGCTCATTCCCACCTCTTCAGTCAAGCTTAGCAAACTTTCCAAGCAAATCTGGCGATTAACTACCACCAGAGCAGCCCACAACGAGGTCAAGAACAGGCATTAAATCAAGATTGAAAGCATGGGCCGGGGCGGGGCAGTATAAACCAAAGCTACACCAGCCCTTTCTGTACTGAGACCTCCAAGTAAACCAGTGAATGCCGGTCAGAAGTCCCAGGGTGGGCGGGAGTCTAAATATTGATTATACTTCAGCAGCTGAGCAAGCACCAGAGGCTGGGCACAAAACTGTGTCCCATGGAGATCCTCTAGCAGCGGGACCTATGACACCATCCTAGCTGAACAGTATAGGAGCATTTTCCACTCTTCTCTTTCCTTCATTTCCTTTGACCACTTTGTCACCAACTGCCAATTCTTCTCCAGTCCTATTTAAAGCCCGGATCAGCCGGGCTCTTTTTACTTCATGCTTTGGTTACGAGAGCCGCCTCCCTCGCAGCCTCCCCAACTCTACTCTCTCCCGCACTGGATTTATTAGGCATGAGCTAGTGAGATAAATCTGACAATAGATCATGTGAGCTCCCCGCCACCCCCCACAGCCCAACCTGCCGGGGGCTCCAGAGATGAGCCACCAAGTCTGACATGTCCAGGCACTGCCCCTCCTGCTCCCAGCTCTTCCTTATAAAGGGCTGTAGCCTGCCCCTGGACCTACTCAAACCCTGCCCCTAGACCCCTACATCCTCCAGTGAAATCCCCAAGAACCCCACCCTCTCCTTTCTGAACTCATGCAGCACTTTTAGCCTCACTATATATAGAGAAAGGTTACAGGACGTGCTCAAGAAATCCAACTCCACCATCATGCCCCACTAAATGACCTTGGACAAGTTAGGTACCCTCTGTGCCTCAGTTTCTTCATTTGTCAACAAGACATAATAATAATAATGCCCCCTTCAGAGGTATTGTGAAGCTGGCATTAAAAAAAGAAAAAATGCATTGGCTTGGCGCCCGTGGCTCAAGCAGCTAAGGTGCCAGCCACATACACCAGAGCTGGCAGGTTCGAATCCAGCTGAGGCCTGCCAAACAACAAGGACAACCAGAACCAAAAAATAGCCAGGCATCGTGGCGGGCGCCTGTGGTCCCGGCACCCAGCTACTTGGGAGGCTGAAGCAAGAGAATCACTTAAGCCCAGTTGTTGGAGGTTGCTGTGATGGCACAGCCCTCTACCTAGGGTGACAAACACACACACACACACACACACACAAAATGTAAAGCACTCAGGAAAACCAACATACTAAATAATGACTATTATAATGGGGTACTACATACACTGCACTGAGTATACACCTCATTCAATCGTAAAATAAGTAAAATGCTAGTCATTTTAAAAAGTGTTTTATGTGGGTCAGTGAACTGAGCATTAACTTGTAGAGCTGTGCTAGCCAGAGCGTGGTCCAATACCGAGACTGGTCCTTGGGCTGGCTCACACCTGTCATCTTACCACTTTGAGAGACTGAGACGGGTGGATTGCTTGACCTCTGGAGTTCGAGACCAGCCTGAGCAAAAGTAAGACCTCTATTTCCTATGAAAAATAGAAAAACTAGCTGAGCATGGTGACAGGTGGCCATAGTTCCAGCTACTTAGGAGGCTAAGGCAAGAGGATCTTTTTGAGCCCAAGAGTATGAGATTGCTATGAACTATGATGATGCCACAGCACTCTACCAAAAGTGACAAGAGGGAGAGCGCCTGTGGCTCAGTGGGTAGAAAGCTGGCCCCATATACCAAGGGTGGCGGATTCAAACCCAGCCTCGGCCAAACTGCAACAAAAAAATAGCCAGGCATTGTGCCAGGCATCTGTATTCCCAGCTACCTGGGAGGGTGAGGCAAGACCCTCCAGGAATTGGAGGTTGCTGTAAGGTGTGTGACACCACGGCACTCTACCAAGGGCGATAAAGCAAGACACATTCACTAAAAAAAAAAAAAAAAAAAAAAAAAAAGTGTGACAAGAGTAATAGTGTCTCAAAAAGAAAAAAAAAAAAACAGATGTACAAAAACAGAGTGTTTGGAAACTTATGGCATTTGACATTGTCACTACATCCAAGCAGCATTTTTCTAGTAATCCATTTTAATCATATATTTTTATCAGTCTGCAACAAATTAAATATTAATGTTTTTAAAAACTGGTCCTTCACCAGAGTTATTTTGAGCAGCACGTTTCTAGAGGGGACAGATAGCAGGCTCCTATTTCTTTTCCACACCCCCACATCACCCAGCACAGTGAAAGGCATGTATGAAGTACAAAGTAAATGGAAATATAATTTTAAAACACTGCAATTATTTAATAACTTAAAAGCGGATTCAAGTGAGTAGCAGAAATGTGAACAGTGTCTCTGATTCATGAAGAATCTTTTTCAAGAGGGAGTTGACATTTAGTCTGGAATTGACCAAAGAGTAAAAACAACTCTGACCCCAAAAATATTTTCCATACTGTCTACTAACACAGCACTGTGTAGAGCTTTATTTAAAAAAATAAAAAATAAATAAAAACCTAAGTAATGTCAATATTAACCTTCTTCATCACAGAACTCAGGAGAAAGATAAATTATTTACCACTGCCTTGGACAAAGTTTCGATAAATCCTCCATACCTTTAAGTAAACTAGCATCTTAGCAAAAAAGTCCAATGACACTTCAGACAAATACATTTTTATTAGTTCTTCACTCCAGCTGATGCCTTAAATGGTTTGAATCTCAACAATGTTATTAGATCATTCCAGGAATGACATGGCTGGTAAAGGAAAGCAGCAAATGCTATCAAATTTTAATTGATGACAAGGTGGCGTTTGCATAGCTAAGCTGTGGTAGGCTGGATGCAGGTTGAAGGCAGAAGAAAAACGTGGCACATTCAAACTGACTCAGGAAAAGCCTGCAGAAAAGCCACGGCAAGTGGGGAGCGCTGCGTGAACTCTGCCTCCCTTCCTTTCTCTGAGGAGAGGGTTTGCAGCAAGGTCAAAGCCATCTCCTCCCCCCCCCCAGGTCCTCAATTTTTTGCCCCAGGACCAATTCAGTCTTGCTCCAGTTGACATCTCTTCTCCCTCCAGCAGGGTCAATCCCTTCCTCTCTCCCAAACATCGCAAAATCTACAGAAGTGTTCGAGTCAATAGATGCAATGTACTCTTGCCTTACTGAGCTATTGGCAATAATTCCCAGAACAATATCTAATTTCTCACCTCTGGGCTCAGACCCTCTGCCCAGCAGGCCTTCCCCCACTCTGCCTTGCCATCTGGAAAATACTCACATTTTCTGAAGCCTTTTCTAATCTCCCAAGAGAATGGACCCTCCCTTGTTTGTTCCTACTGCAGATCAACCTTTTAATGATTTTATTGTCATGTGCGAAAACCTGCCATCTCTGTAGCCAAAGTTCCACAAAAGGACAGGGGAGGAACCACGTTAAAGGCTTCCCAGCATTCCTGTGCCCAGTACAATGAGCCAGGTGTTGACTTAGCAGGTTTCTTTTTTTCTCTCCCCACCCACCCACCCCAAGCCTGCATGCAGGGGCATCACCATAGCTCACTGCAACCACAAACTACAACTTCAAACTCCTAGACTCAAACGATTCTCCCACCTCAGCCTCCCAAATTGCTGGGATTATAGGTATGAGCCACTGCCCTCAGGCTTGACTTAGCATTTGCTAATACGCAGTGACTGGGCAATTTATACCACACCTAGACCTTCTTATACCAGACCCTCTCCTTGCCTCTGGTTATCAGTGGAGGGATAAGAGATATGGTCCCTGCTTCATGGAACTTTCACTGGTGTGCAGGGGGGACACAGAAAACATAATAAACATATCAAATACAAACTGTGTTTAGTGCTAAAGGGTAAACGATCATTTTGCAGTGACAAAATAAGGCAACCAGACAGTAAGAACCACATTTGCAAAAGTCCCGAGGAGACAAAATGCTGGGCAGATCCAGGAAAACTGGGAGCAAACATGGCTCCAATGTTAAGTTCACTGTCCCTTTGGGCCCCTTATCAAGGGCACCCACAGGCCCCATCAACTGCCCTCCCAAGTAGCTGGGACTACAGGCGCCTACTTGAGATTACAGGCTTACTATTATTTTAAATGAATGTATTTTAAACTTCTCAGGTTTTTATTTGTTTGTTTACGGTTTTTGGCTGGGGATGGGTTTGAACCCGCCACCTCCAGCATATGGGACCAGTGTCCTACTCCTTTGAGCCACAGGCACCGCCCTAAACTTCTCAGTTTTAATTGCTAAGATAGCGGCTCAGCGCCTATAGCTCAACTGGCTAAGGCGCCAGCCACATACACCTAAGGTGGCGTGTTCGAATCCCCAGCCTGGACCCGCCAAACAACAATGACGGATGCAACCAAAAAATAGCTGGGCTGCAACCAAAAAATAGCCAGGCGTTGTGGCGGGCGCCTGTGGTCCCAGCTACTTGGGAAGCGGAGGCAAGAGACTCGCTTAAGCCCAGGAGTTGCAGGTTGCTGTGAGCTGTAATGCCATGGCACTCTACCCAGGGGGACAGCTTGAGGCTCTGTCTCAAAAAAAAAAAAAAAAAAAAAAATTGCTAAGACAGCAAATACTGAGAGACGTAACCTCAACAAAAGCTTTAGGGAGGTGGGGAGTAGTGGCTCACATCTGTAATCCTAGCAATTCTGCCAGGCCAAGGCTGGTGGATCACTCGAACTCAGAGGAGTTTGAGATCAGCACGAGCAAGAGTGAGACCCCATCTCTACTAAAAATAGAAAAATTAGCCGGGCATAGTGGCAGGCACCTGTAGTAGTCTCAGCAACTCGGGAGGCTGAGACAAGAAGTATCACTTGAGCCCAGGAGTTTAAGGTGTTGTGAGATATGACGCCATGGCAAATCTACCCAGAGCAACAGAGTGAAACTCTGTCTCAAACAAACAAAAAAAAACTTTAGGGGATTCTCAATGTTTAAGATTATAAAGAGTTCCCCAGAGCACAGAGTTTGAGAACTTCTGGATTAAGCTAAAAATGTTGGCGCATGCTTATGATCATTCTTTTCTTCACACATCTTTGTCAATTCTAACGTTCAGATAAACTTTTTTGTATATTCCCCTTTCTCCCACATTTCCCAATCCCATAGACCAAATAACAGTCCCGCAAAAGATTATCTATGTCAAACCCCAAAACCTGTGAATGTGACCTTATTTGGGAAAAGGGTCTTTGCAGATGTAATTAAGTCAAAGATGAGATCATCATGCATTATCTAGGTGAGCTGTAAATCTAATAGTCTCTTAACCTTGTAAGAGACTCCCCAGAAGAGAACAGACCGCCAGGAGAAGACCACTGAAGAAGGAGGTAAAAATCCGAGTGATGGGGCCGCAGGTCACAGCAGCCAGGAACACCTGCAGCCATCACAGCTGGGTCAGGCAAGAAGTATTCCCCCATAAAGCCTCAGAGGACGTGTGAGCCTAATCACATTGATTTCAGACTTCTGTCCTCCAGAACTGTGAGAGAATAAATATTTGTTGTTTTAAGCCACCTAGTTTGTGGTACTTTGTTCTAGCAAACGTAAGAAACTAGTTCCCATGGGGCAGCGCCTGTGGATCAAAGGAGTAGGGCGCCGGCCCCATATGCCAGAGGTGGCAGGTTCAAACCTGGCCCCAGCCAAAAACTTCCAAAAAAGAAACTCGTTCCCAACTGCAATCCTGAATGTCAATGACTAAAACTAGCTAGCCATTGGCAGCGCCTGTGGATCAGTGGGTAGGGCACCTGCCCATATGCTGGAGGTGGCAGGTTCAAACCCAGCCCCGGCCAAACTGCAACAAAAAAATAGCAGGGCGCCTATAATCCCAGCTATTCGGGGAGGTTGAGGCAAAAGAATCGCCTAAGCCCAGGAGTTGGAGGTTGCTGTGAGCTGTGACACCATGGCACTCTACTAAGGGCAATAAAGTGAGACTCTGTCTCTTAAAAAAAACTAGCTAGCCAATCTTTCTGCCTCAATATGAGCCTCAGAAATGCTCTCCCCTCAATCTACAACCCTCGATTATCTTAAATCTCATTTCCTTACCACGCTTGAACGGTATCTCACACCTCCATACAGCAAAGACCCCAACACTTGATCTCACTTTTCTTTCCTACACCCCATTGCCGGCTCTTTCCCTGCTCACTCCATACCACGCCCTGAACCCACAACCCAGGCACATTCCACATTCTTCCTGTCCTGGGACCCTTGACACGGGCTGTTCTCTCTCCCTGGAATGAATTAACCTCCCATATATCCTCAGCCCCATCCACTCCTACACATCCTCCAAGACAGATGTAAAAATCTCCACCTGGGTCAAGTCCTGTCAAAAAATGGGTTACTCCTACTCTTCTTTCCACAGCACTTTGTACATTCCTCTCAAGGAGTATCTGAAACACTGTGTTCCTCACTGAGGAGACCATCACTCCCCCCAGGCCAGTTTCTCAGACTTGGAACTGCTGACATCAAGGGCCAGAGAAGTCACTGCTGTAGGATGCATGAGAGAAGGTTAGTGCCACCCCTGGCTTCTACCCACTGTCTCCAAATATGGCCAGTGTCTGAGGACAGAGAGAGGAAAATCACCCACAGTTGTAAACCACTGCTCTAGATTGGGGCCCTTGGACTGAAACTAAGGCTCCTAGCACCTGGTGGTTTTTTATATTCAACCACAGAAGAAAAGTTCTGAGCCCTAGGTGTGGGGCAGGCACTGTGCTGGAAGCCAGGGAGGTAACAGGAAACAAAAGCCTTTGGTCCTGTCCTCAAGATGCCACAGCTACGAAGGCCTACAAGGGGCTCAATAATACTGGTTAAGTGACCGAATTGGTTTGGCATGAATAGGCATATTAATGTTTCCTGTAGAACACGGAAAATGAAACCCAGTGGCTTCATTACTCTCCTCTGCTCGGGGTCACAGCTCTGCACATCTAAAGAGAATCCTGTTTATATAAAATGCCATATAAATGTTGACCCCTGGACCTGAGCAACTGGTACAGTTTTATATATCTCTCTCAAGAGGGCTACCCATAATAAATAATGGAGTATCTCAACCATGAAAATAAAACCAGACAGAAATGACCACCACTGCACATGCAGCCCGAAAATGCCAATGGCAGGGATATCCCCAGAGGCAGGAAATAGGACTGGGAAACTTCCATCAAAAAAAAAAAGCAAAGACAGAAGAATGTGAGCTTCCGGAGTATTCTTCCCTCTGCCCAGGAAATACCACACAAGATCCAGAGAGCTCTGAGAGGATCAAGTTGTGGGCTAAACAGTCCCCAGCACTCACACAAGCACTGGGTGCCCTAAAATGAAGAGTGATTCTCATTGCCAGGGCAACGTGAGGGTGTTTACCAGAGGGGAGGCCAAGTAAAGTTGCAAGAACAAATCAGGGCACACAGTGCTTGGCCCAGATCTGCTTTGACAACTCTCTGTAACCTCTCTGGGACTCAATTTTCCTTTTGTACTGAAGGAGAGAGTTAGAACAAGCCATCTCTAAGTTCCCTTTTGGGCCTAAACACGTATGGCTACCCCACAAAATAGTGCAGACCCATAGAATCTCCCGCTCCAAGCTCCCTCCCTTTCCACCAAAACTTTCTGCCAGAAATAGGAATTTTAAAAAGGAGCCCACTGTTCATCCCCCCTCAGCTTCGGAGGGGTACTGATGTGCTGTCAGTGAACAAGACGCAGGTGTCCTTTCTCTCTTGCCCTATATTCCTCACCAAGCCAGAGAGCAGGAGAGTTCTTGGAATGTGTACCTTCTGAAAAAGAAGGGAGCTCGTGCTGCGATTAGTCAAGGGTGCCAAAATATAAGTGGAAAATACCATGACAACATTAGAATGCCTTTAGCTACAAGAAATTGACAGCTGGCCTGACAGTGGCTTAAACCAAGTGGATAGCTACTGTTTGCTTAACAAGAATCCAGAAGGAGCGGGTCCCAAGACTACTTCACCAGCTCAACAACTGCACACAGCCCCTCAACTGACTCCTCTCATTGGCTTTCCCCCATAGGCTTGTTCCCTCAAGGTTACAAGAAGGTTGCCCCAGCTCCAGCTATCCTGTTTCTTTATCACCTTTCCTTAGAAAAATAAGGAGCCTGGCTCAGCGCCTATAGCTCAACCGGCTAAGGCGCCAGCCACGTACACCTAAGGTGGCGGGTTCGAATCCCCAGCCCAGACCCGCCAAACAACAATGACGGCTGCAACCAAAAAAAAAAAAAAAAATAGCCGGGCATTGTGGTG